>JAZKJV010001606.1:163273-300823 GCA_037367405.1 Ottelia alismoides
TCATCATATGATACTCTTAGTATGCACTCTTCTGCTCGACTCGAAACAATATTAAGTAGTTATCTATTATGGATTCTTTGCTTCCGTTCATATCTTTTGTGGATCATTCTTGGGCTTATCCAAAATCAGTCTAATTCATATACAGTACGGGCATTGTGACCACTATTATTCTCGATCCAAGTCACATAGTTTAAAAGGATGACAAAAGGGTATACCCCTAACTCGAGTCTTATAGAAGAATGATCGAATTAGGAAGTACTACATCTAACTTGGAGAAAGAAATTATCTTTTTATTTTGATGTAACAACTAAATAGACATCTTCATTTAAACTTCGGCATCCTGTCTAAAATAGATATCATGATGAAATCAATTTGACGGTTTTCAAATTACATCGTGTTCTCCTCTCAGAAAAAGGTACATCTTGTTCTAAAAGGACCAAGAAAAACTTTTAAAAAGAACACCTCCATATTTCTACTCAAAGGTCCACAATTCCTTGTCTATATATATATATGTATTGAAGTAGAGCTTATGTTGTATAACCACATACTATACTTTATGTTATATTTTCCCACTAATTATTTCATGTCCTTTGCAGAGCTCGAAATCTTTTAAACAGATTTAGTAAGCATACAGTAATAGAGATTTGTCAATCATATTACTATTATGATTTTATAATCATCCACAACCATAGTAGTAATGAATTGAAAGAATTTATGTTAATCCTTGCAACTGTCATTTTTTTTACTTATGTGAATATATTCATATAAAATTTTACATTTCCATATATCTATTCCATATTTCCTTAGAACACAGGTTTTGAATTGGAAGAACAAAAGGTCATAAGAATAATCTCCTAATGACCCAATAGGAAGGGAGGTATTTTACATGGCAAATTTGCAGAGCAATATATTAAGTATAAAACTGAATTTTAGGAAATTAAAAATGTATTCCATGAATTCAGACTTCGATTCTTAACAATTAGAAATTTGTTTAGCAGTATATCCAGTCAGAAAATTAAATATGTATTCCATCAGACTTTAATTCTTAACAAACAGAAATAAGGAATTTTAAAATGTATTTGACATATAAATCACCTAATTTTTAACCCACATCATGTCAATTAAAAGAACATATTGTTATATGCATTCACTACTGTTAAGTATACGAACTATATATATATATCTCACTTTATACCCATTGTTGTCAACACAGTGTCCAGTCTCACATTTTAAACAAACATTTGGAAAATACATAGCTTTTTGAATCATAGTAAATTCAACAGATTCCTATCAAATAAAAATGGTACAACAGAGACAATCCAAGAAGATGATGTATGTTTTGGACTAGAGATAGTGCATGCATGGCAGCAAGCAAGGGGGCTAAGGATTGTACAAAAAATCAAGTTTAATATACATGCATGGCAGCAAAGGATGGGGAAGGAGGTACCTATTTAGATCTTCTCAATTTTTGGACTGCAGTTCCAGCAGTAGGGTATCACCTTGGTGGTTTTAGACAGCAGCAAGGGTTGCCGAGAGCTGCTCCAAGCTTCGAATGCAGCAACAACTTCAAGAGAGGAGAAGCAGTTGCAGCAGCTCTTCCATTTGAAGCAAATGTGGAGATTTGAGGGCTGAAAGGGAAATGGGGAAGAAGAATTCCAGCACGGTTGTTTGTGGCTGTAGTTTGGAGAGAAAGAGGAGATTTCTGATATCCGAGAGGGGCAGGGAGAACAATAGATTTCCTTGGTCGGTTGGGGTTTATATAGGTATGAGAGAGGTCTTTTTCTAATGCCAAGTGGAATAAGAGAGGCCAAATGGATGTGAAAATGTAGCCAGCCGTACATGTACCATTACTTGTACATTATATATATATTTTCTAAATGCTGGATTCTTTATAATAATATAATAACCGTAGCAGTACTGTTTATAAAAAAATTTATATATATATATATATATATATTTCAACTATATCTTTCTATACTTAAAGTGAACCGTATTCATGTTTCGAGCGTCGGTTTCTGACGCGCAATATCTCAATTTGATCGTCTCTTTACGACGATCAAAATGAGTATAATGTTGATATACTTTCGGTCGAGTTTTGAGTACCCGAAATTTACGGATACGGTTTTTGTTTAAGATTAAATTTTTAAAAATACCAAACGACCTCCGATTGACGAACGGTCGATTCCGTTGGTCTTGTATTGTCGAATCGGATCTAATGACGGTCTCGGTACGTTTTGCGGTTTCCGAACTTCCGTTGCGGTTTTTTCACGGCACGCATTACGAAGTGACCGATTTTTGGTCGATTTCGCCCGAACGACTTTTGATTCATGATCAATTGGTCGTTTTATATTGTTTAGTATCGACCGACAACGTTTTTGGGCTCATTAGACCCGAAATCGGACGAGTTCAGGTTTGTTAGAATATGGATGTTACAAATATAAAAACCTCAAAGGGAGTCTCGTCCTCGAGACTCGAGTCAAGGTCAATAGGTATCTTGTTTGGATTTGATATGATCATAAAAACCTAAAAGGGTTTTGAACCCATAAAAAACTCAAAGAGAAAACAAGCCATATATTTATAATGTATCTAATTACAAAAGCTTGTTTTGATGATTACATCAGAATAGCTGCGGGTATCGTGCCCGCATATGGGCTTCAGTCTCCCATGTTGCTTCCTTGACGCCGTGTCGGTGCCACAAAACCTTGACCAATGAAATCTCTTTGCTGCAAAGCTTCTTCACAGCATGGTCAAGTATCTGGACTGGCTTCTCCTCATAAGTCAGATTCGGTTCTACTTCGAGATTTTTGTAACTGATGATGTGCCGAGGGTCGTGGACATACTTCCTCAGATTGGATATGTGGAAAACATCATGAATAGCTGAAAGATGTGGAGGAAGGGCTACTCGGTATGCCACTTTCCCCACTTTAGCCAGAATCTCGAACGGTCCAACATATCGTGGCGCCAACTTACCACGAACACCGAATCTCTGCACTCCCTTCATGGGAGATACTCGCAAAAATACCCATTCTCCAACCTATAATTGATAGGATTGTCATTAATATGAAGTTAAGTCAATTTTGTAATTAAGGAAGAGAAGATGATTGGATACCTGGAATTCCAAATCTCTTCTCCGACGGTCTGCATAACTCTTCTGGCGACTCTGTGCCGTCAGAAGGCTCCGTCTCACAAGATCAACAGCTCTCGCAGTCTCCTCCAAGAGATCCACGGAATATAAAGCATGATCACCTACCTCACGCCAACTGAGAGGTGTGAGGCATCTCCGCCCGTATAGGGCTTCGAATGGTGCCATGCCGATACTGGAGTGATAGCTGTTGTTGTACGTGAATTCCACCAAAGGCAAATGGTCCTTCCAGGACCCTTTCCACTCCAAAGTGCATGCGCGAAGTAGATCCTCAAGCGTCTGAATGGTGCGCTCACTCTGCCCGTCTGTCTGCGGATGGTACGCAGAACTCATCTTCAGCTCTGTCTGTAGTGCTGACATGAACTGATGCCAATAATGAGATGTAAATCTCGAATCCCTGTCAGACACCACCTCACGTGGTATACCATGCAGTCTGATGATGTTCTGTACATACAGCTTGGCCAATCTGGATGGAGTGTAAGTCGTGTTGATAGGTATAAAATGGGCTGACTTGGTCAACCTATCAACAACGACCCAAATGGAATCATGGCCTCCTGGCGTCTTTGGCAGACCTGTAACAAAATCCATAGAAATGCTCCCCACTTCCATTCGGGAATGGGGAGAGACTGCAGTAATCCTGGTGGTCCCATGTGCTCAGCCTTGACCATCTGACAGGTCATGCATCTGTTAACATGTAGCGCCACATCGCGCTTCATTCCATCCCACCAGAAATGTCGACGCAGATCACGGTACATCTTCGTACTGCCTAGATGGATAGATAACCGTAAACTGTGTGCCTCATCGAGAATGTCTCTGCGAAGCTGCTCGTTATTGGGTAGAACGACCCGTCCTGCCTTCCATAAAATAGACTCTGCTACGACAAAATCATCAACTTCGTCCTTGACAGCGCGCATGTATCTATCATGAATCCAAGGATCGGTCTTCTGGCCATCTACAATACGATCCCAAAGACTGTTGTATCGTGGAGGCACGTCGGTAGAAATGGATGCGCTCTCCTGAGGATGCCAATCGGTCAAAGCAGCAAGCGTATCCCATGAATATAGCCAGTTTGCAGTACCATCAGCATGCGCTCTCCTGCTGAGTGCATCAGCCACTACGTTTCCCTTACCAGGATGGTAAGAGATCGTGCAATCATAATCCTTCAACAACTCGAGCCATAGGCGCTGTCTCATGTTCAGCTCCTTCTGATCAAAGATGTACTTTAGGCTCTTGTGATCCGTGAAAATCTCGAAATTCACCCCATATAGGTAGTGGCGCCAGATCTTCAAGGCGAAGACAACTGCCGCCAACTCCAAGTCATGTGTGGGTTAGTTCCGCTCGTGCGGTCTCAATTGCCGTGATGCGTAAGCAATATCCCGTCCTCTTTGCATCAACACTACTCCTAGGCCTTCTCCAGATGCATCTGTGTAGACTGCATAGTCCTGAGTGCCTGAAGGAAGAGCAAGAATATGCACTGTAGTCAACCTCTCCTTCAGTGTCTAGAAGGCCTGCTCACATGAATCGTCCCAAATGAATGGAACTCCCTTCTGCGTCAACCGTGTCAGAGGGCGAATAATGCGTGAAAAACCACTGACGAAACGTCTGTAATAACCTGCTAGCCCAAGGAAGCTCCGAATCTGTGTGACAGTCTTGGGCTGCTCCCAAGACATAACTGCATCTATCTTCGCAGGATCAACTGCGATGCCTGCTCCAGAAATGATATGCCCGAGAAATGAGACCTGGGATAACCAGAACTCACACTTGCTTAACTTGGCATATAACTTGTGCTCCCGCAAGGTATCCAAGACAATCCGAAGATCATTCGCATGATCCCATTCATTCCGTGAGTAAATGAGCACATCATCGATGAACACCACTACAAACTTGTTCAAGTATGGACGAAAGATACGGTTCATCATATCCATGAAAGCCGCAGGTGCATTGGTGAGCCCAATATCAAGTCGAACTCATCAAGCTGTAGGAGTAGACAATCTGCGAGCATCTCGTGTCCGTCAATCAGTACGGACAAGTGCCTAACTATCAGAGAAAGAATGAACAACTGGCCACCTGACCCTAGGATATGATATGGAGAAGATGGTGTTTCTGCAACTCTATCTAAAGAAACTAGTAGCCCCGAAGCAAGGAAAATGTGTGTCGCTCCAGAATCAAATAAAACGTGGAAAGCTCGATAAGAGCGGTCAGTATGTGTGCTAGCTGGTCAGTCTCCTGGCCTAGTCGGTAATGTCTCCACTCATGGCACAAGTAATAACGGACTTGGTTGGGTAGGTGGAATGCTCATGTCTGTGCTCCGAGTCGGTCATGTTGGAGGTCTGTCTGCTCGATGTGATCTAGATGGTCGAGCAGAATCTGTGTTATTCACAGATACTTATCATAAATGCTTTTTCTCTTCTTGGGAAATAGTATGAAAATTAATGAATTTGGTGACATC
Organism: Ottelia alismoides; assembly: GCA_037367405.1. NCBI lineage: Eukaryota > Viridiplantae > Streptophyta > Magnoliopsida > Alismatales > Hydrocharitaceae > Ottelia > Ottelia alismoides. Next base: position 168,865 of record JAZKJV010001606.1, read on the forward strand.
TGTGGTGATTGAATGTGAATGTCATATTTTCCCTTCTCGGACTCACGACAAGTCAGAAGACTGTCATTATCTGAGAACTTAATGCGATCAGAATTTGTAATACTGCAAATATGCGTATCGGGGTACCACTGCTCTGATACCAAACTGTGAACCCCTCAGGATCCGGGTACCCGTTTACGACAAAATTCGCAATAATTCATTCACATTGATCGTAGAAGTTGTAGAAAAGCAGGGAAAATTTTTCGCGCGGCTAATTATCCACATGACATTCACATTCACAACATAACCACAAAGTAAAAGAGATACAATTGGCACCAAAATTCTTTTTTCATTAATATTCATATTCATTTACAACTTGTACAAGCATATTCCATATTACAACATATATCCCAAGTGATACAAAAGAGATAGCATATACATCCCCAACTAGACAAAAACTGAGACAAAGTACCTCATACCGTCTAGTATAAACCATGGAAGGCCGTATCCCGATATATCGGCGATATATCGCCGATATATCGATATCGACACGATATCGATATCGAAATCGATATATCGATATATCAGATTTCAGGCATTTTCTTCAGAAAGATTCCTAGATATAGCGATATATCGGCGATATATCGGCGATATATCGGCGATATATCGATATCGACACGATATCGAAACGATATCGATATCGATATGTCCTTCCATGGTATAAACTCTGTCTCCAGGAAGCATGTATATACTGAGCGGCTACTGAACTGCAGGCTGTTTGCCTGCCAAACACATTAGGAAAGAAGAGGCGTCAGCCATTGCTGGTACCTCCCAAAAACTTATAAAAATTTAACTAGACATTTAATATGTGCAAAAGCCGGCAAGTAGAAAGGTGGTACCAGTAAAATCTACATCTACTTGCGTAAGTAAAAACGGGTTTGTTTGTAATGCGTTTCTAATGATTTCTTCAGAACCCGACATTTCCCTTGTGTAACATATTTATATAGCAGTTGCGTAATCATGAGAGTATGAGTGTGAATGCATATATCAATTTCTTCAGAGATCATATTGGTGAGTGAAAAATGGAAAAGTTGAGATTGTAGAGATCTATTAATTTATTTAAATTCTTGGGTAGAGAGAATGGTATTTTGATCATAACTTCTCCAATTCTTAACTTCAATGTTTCAGATATAGCTCCAGATGTTGTAGATGTAGATATGGATGATCTAGATATAGAATCGCCAAGTCTGTTTGGCGAAGTAACTCAAGCGGTGAAGAAGCCTACAAATGGCTCTTCCGTCTCGCCCTCTAGTTGGAAGGACGGTCCAATAAAGGGATAGGTCTACTCTCCAACTACGCCACTGAGACGGGTGAGAGGGACTTCCCGGAAAAGTCACTCTAGAAAAACAGCCCGACTGGTAACGGGCAACCGAGCTCGTACGTAAAACTAAAAAGCAAGGATCCCCCGCCTGGGTATCCTAAAACAGGGTCAGCGGAATGGTCTAAAGTCGGGATCCCAATGAGGCGTAAAAACACTGCGAGCTCGCGTAAAACCGAAAAAGGACTGGGATCCTAGACCCGTGCACTTGGCGGCCGCTGCCCTAACTGGGCTTCCTATTCTCCCGCCCAGTTGAGGGTCACCGCGCCCTCGCACAATCAGGTGTAAGAGCCACCGTGACTGGAACGATAAGTCATTAATTATTCATGATCATAGAGATGTACTTAACTGCAGCCTTGATTGACATCATGTTGTTTTGATCGCCTTGTAGTTCTAAGATGATCCTTGCATTGCACATTGTCATGACTTTCTTGTAAGGACAATATTACTAAAGTTGGAGTGCAAGACAAATTATAGATGGTATCAGTCTCTATTTAGAGCTATCAACTTTACTTAGGTAACCAGAGGAGTTGGAAAATGTGACTCAACCATCATCATATGATACTCTTAGTATGCACTCTTCTGCTCGACTCGAAACAATATTAAGTAGTTATCTATTATGGATTCTTTGCTTCCGTTCATATCTTTTGTGGATCATTCTTGGGCTTATCCAAAATCAGTCTAATTCATATACAGTACGGGCATTGTGACCACTATTATTCTCGATCCAAGTCACATAGTTTAAAAGGAAGACAAAAGGGTATACCCCTAACTCGAGTCTTATAGAAGAATGATCGAATTAGGAAGTACTACATCTAACTTGGAGAAAGAAATTATCTTTTTATTTTGATGTAACAACTAAATAGACATCTTCATTTAAACTTCGGCATCCTGTCTAAAATAGATATCATGATGAAATCAATTTGACGGTTTTCAAATTACATCGTGTTCTCCTCTCAGAAAAAGGTACATCTTGTTCTAAAAGGACCAAGAAAAACTTTTAAAAAGAACACCTCCATATTTCTACTCAAAGGTCCACAATTCCTTGTCTATATATATATGTATTGAAGTAGAGCTTATGTTGTATAACCACATACTATACTTTATGTTATATTTTCCCACTAATTATTTCATGTCCTTTGCAGAGCTCGAAATCTTTTAAACAGATTTAGTAAGGATACAGTAATAGAGATTTGTCAATCATATTACTATTATGATTTTATAATCATTCACAACCATAGTAGTAATGAATTGAAAGAATTTATGTTAATCCTTGCAACTGTCATTTTTTTTACTTATGTGAATATATTCATATAAAATTTTACATTTCCATATATCTATTCCATATTTCCTTAGAACACAGGTTTTGAATTGGAAGAACAAAAGGTCATAAGAATAATCTCCTAATGACCCAATAGGAAGGGAGGTATTTTACATGGCAAATTTGCAGAGCAATATATTAAGTATAAAACTGAATTTTAGGAAATTAAAAATGTATTCCATGAATTCAGACTTCGATTCTTAACAATTAGAAATTTGTTTAGCAGTATATCCAGTCAGAAAATTAAATATGTATTCCATCAGACTTTAATTCTTAACAAACAGAAATAAGGAATTTTAAAATGTAGTTGACATATAAATCACCTAATTTTTAACCCACATCATGTCAATTAAAAGAACATATTGTTATATGCATTCACTACTGTTAAGTATACGAACTATATATATATATATCTCACTTTATATCCATTGTTGTCAACACAGTGTCCAGTCTCACATTTTAAACAAACATTTGGAAAATACATAGCTTTTTGAATCATAGTAAATTCAACAGATTCCTATCAAATAAAAATGGTACAACAGAGACAATCCAAGAAGATGATGTATGTTCTGGACTAGAGATAGTGCATGCATGGCAGCAAGCAAGGGGGCTAAGGATTGTACAAAAAATCAAGTTTAATATACATGCATGGCAGCAAAGGATGGGGAAGGAGGTACCTATTTGGATCTTCTCAATTTTTGGACTGCAGTTCCAGCAGTAGGGTATCACCTTGGTGGTTTTGGACAGCAGCAAGGGTTGCTGAGAGCTGCTCCAAGCTTCGAATGCAGCAACAACTTCAAGAGAGGAGAAGCAGTTGCAGCAGCTCTTCCATTTGAAGCAAATGTGGAGATTTGAGGGCTGAAAGGGAAATGGGGAAGAAGAATTCCAGCACGGTTGTTTGTGGCTGTAGTTTGGAGAGAGAGGAGATTTCTGATATCCGAGAGGGGCAGGGAGAACAATAGATTTCCTTGGTCGGTTGGGGTTTATATAGGTATGAGAGAGGTCTTTTTCTAATGCCAAGTGGAATAAGAGAGGCCAAATGGATGTGAAAATGTAGCCAGCCGTACATGTACCATTACTTGTACATTATATATATATTTTCTAAATGTTGGATTCTTTATAATAATATAATAACCGTAGCAGTACTGTTTATAAAAAAATTTATATATATATATATATATATTTCAACTATATCTTTCTATACTTAAAGTGAACCATATTCATGTTTCGAGCGTCGGTTTCTGACGCGCAATATCTCAATTTGATCGTCTCTTTACGACGATCAAAATGAGTATAATGTTGATATACTTTCGGTCGAGTTTTGAGTACCCGAAATTTACGGATACGGTTTTTGTTTAAGATTAAATTTTTAAAAATACCAAACGACCTCCGATTGACGAACGGTCGATTCCGTTGGTCTTGTATTGTCGAATTGGATCTAATGATAGTCTAGGTTCGTTTTGCGGTTTCCGAATTTCCGTTGCGGCTTTTTCACGGCACGCATTACGAAGTGACCGATTTTTGGTCGATTTCGCCCGAACGACTTTTGATTCATGATCAATTGGTCATTTTATATTGTTTAGTATCGACCGACAACGTTTTTGGGCTCATTAGACCCAAAATCGGACGAGTTCAGGTTTCTTAGAATTTGGATGTTACAGGTGAAGTGGTACGATAGAAACTTCAAGTAGGATAAATTATCTCAAGGATCTCCATGTTATAAAGCATGTTAACCTCGACATAGTATACGAGGAAAAACGATGAAAAGAAACCAATAAGTAAAGCGAAATGAAAGCTTGGGAGAGTCTATATATGCATATAGGATTAAAAGGTGTAAAAAAACTCAAGCATAATAATGGAAGAGTAGAAAATAAAAAACTTACAAAAGTCATGAAAAAAATAAAGATGTTGTTAGAAAATCGGAAGCGGAAGCGGAAATGATAAACAGAGCATAGACAAGAAAGATAAATATCAAAGAACACAAAAGATTTTTACGTGGAACCCTACTCCGTGAGGAGCGGGATGAAACCACGGGAGAAGCCCTCTACGGGGCGTGTTTGTCTATTAACTTTCTCAATGAGTACAGGAGGTCTGGGGCTCCTTATATAGCCTCTCCAGAGCCTCCAAGTCCCACCACTGGACGATGTGGGACTAAACACTGGATAGGGTAAATGGATCTCCTCCAGGATCCATTTACCCTGCTACAACATAATAGGCGCATACAACTTATGCTCCAACACTCCCCCTCAAGCTGGAGCATGCAATGCTCAGCTTGGACAAACAGACAGAAACTCAACTCAACGCTACAGGACACTACGGACAATATCAACCCAACGCACACATTGCTGCAGTCGAGGACGTTGCTTCTCATGCCGTGCAGGTGAGGAGGACAAACGGGCTGGAGTGTGAGTCAACTGAAGACTCGGAATCTGACCCTCGAGTCTGAAACTGCGCCTGAAGTCTCCTCGTCGGAGAACTGGGCCTCTCCCATCTGGCTCAGAGAATGGTGCACTGCTCTGGTGTACCTATGATACCACATGAAAACTCTGGCCTGACAACTAGAAGAATGATGGGGACCTCTGACAAAGATGGCAACTTATGCTCATCTGACAATGACCGCACACTCGTGCGTGTCTGAAACTGGAGACTCGGAAGACAATCGTCGAGTCTGAACCTGGATCTGAATCGTAGAGTTTGGAATATGATCGGTCTGGAAATCTGAATCTGCATCTGGAATACAAGACCTGTGACTCTACACTATACTCCCCCTTTCTCCCATACTTGTCGGAAAACATAGACGTCGACCAAGTTGGGAGAAGACAACATAGTGGGGAAAACAAAACATGAAATTTGCGGCTTTTGCTTCGAACAATAATAATTTTTTTTAAATGCATACGCCTTTTCTTTGTATGCGACTCTTTCAAAAAAAAATCTCCTTTTTTTGCCATGCGTACGGCTTTTTTTTTTGTACGTGCCTCTTTCACACAATTTTTTTTTTGACATACCACATTTTTTTTTGAGAAAAAAAGAACCAAGCCTCTTCCTCTCCTCTCTCTTTTTGTTGTTATTTTTTTTCTTCTTTGCTGTTGTTTTTTTTTCTCAACTTGCATTTTTTTTAAACATATTCTCTCGGCGGCTCGACCCAGCTTTGGGCCCAAATAAAAGCTGCACTTTTTTTTTAATGAGCGCAACCCTAGGATTCCCTATCTTCAAATGCCCTCTATTGGGTTCCGCCGCCCCTGGATCTGGTGAGGAGCCTACCGCTACTGGGAGAAGAAGTTGGGATAGGAGAGGAGCCTTGCGCCGCTGGGGGCCCTGTCTGCTAGAACATCGCCAGCGCGCTAGAGGTGTTGCCGCCAACTGTGGAGAGGGAAGCCGCTGGGGAAGGCCGATGTCGGCGGGCTTTGCCGAGATGCGCCGCACTTGGCGCCGCTTGGAGGTCTCGTGCTTCTGTTCTGCGCGGGGTCTCGCCTGGAGGGGTTCGCGCTGTGGAGGACATCTCTGGGCCCGCGCCTTGGATCTTCGGTTGTGCGCCTCTTTCAGAGATTGGGTGCCGCCACGAGTAAAGGGTCTCGCCGCTTGGGAAGGATGTTGCAGTGCCTGGAGCGGGACTGCGCGATCTGAAGGGTGGCGGTGCTTTGGTTGCGCCGAGGGCTGCACTGGAACCGTGGCCTGGAGCTTGTGCCTGATGGAGGTGTTGCGCGAGCGTGCGCAGAGAGGGCTGTCAATCTTACTGCTTCTGCCCTGGATCATGGGTTTCGAAAAAACGAAACCCTAAACTGATCTACAGAAATCAGGGTTTAGAAACAAACCCTAGTATACTCGGACAGAACATCGAATCTCAAATGAACAAAACATCCTTCAACATTAAGTCCGAATCTCGAATAAACAAAAAAACAATAAAGAACTTGGAATCCTCGAGAATTGACCTGCTCTGATACCATGTTAGAAAATCGGAAGCGGAAGCGGAAATGATAAACAGAGCATAGACAAGAAAGATAAACATCAAAGAACACAAAAGATTTTTACGTGGAACCCTACTCCGTGAGGAGCGGGATGAAACCACGGGAGAAGCCCTCTACGGGGCGTGTTTGTCTATTGACTTTCTCAATGAGTACAGGAGGTCTGGGGCTCCTTATATAGCCTCTCCAGAGCCTCCAAGTCCCACCACTGGACGATGTGGGACTAAACACTGGATGGGGTAAATGGATCTCCTCCAGGATCCATTTACCCTGCTACAACATAATAGGCGCATACAACTTATGCTCCAACAGATGTAAAGTCAAAATCATATAAAAGTTCATCCTGCTCCTCTAGAGAAGGATTCCACATAGTTACTTTTTAAAGGAAAAATAGTGTGTGACAACTAGGCAAACATCCTATAACTTTTTTGTCACGAGTTTAAGATCAAATTACAAAGACCATGAATTATTTAAGATCCTAGAATGCTCTAGCACATTCTTAACATAGAATCTTTTACTTCAAAAATTACATCGGTCCTCGCTAGCCACATCTCCCACGACAACATATAACGCCCAAAACCTCTCACTATCCTAGTCAAGCCATGACATGTCAATGGAATCCCATAAAGCATGAGCATGCTCGTACATCGCCCTGTTGATTCTAACCTCCTCTCAACAATCTCTCAAGGTAACACAACTACAAAAGAGATGGTCGCTATCCTCCAAACCCTCAACACACTGTTGATAATAGTCGTACTCTATTTGAAACAACCTACCCCATCGAAAACCTGACATCATTGAATCATGCCTCATCAATCATAGGAAAATCTCGACCTGCAAAGGGGACCCTTCATTCCAAGAGTTGCTTACATTATGCACTGCCGATCCTTAGATCAAAAATGGTCGAAGCATAAATCACCTTTTATTCCATCTTCAATAAAACTTTCCATCCACCCAAGTCTAGGGGTCAACTCCATCGGACAGGCCCCCAACAAAGTTTTTCCAATCAAATATAGTTGTCATATACTTACGCCTGATAGTTTATTACTTTCATTCACAACAAGATAATCAGTATATTTAATTACATTCGTTTAAAAACATGTGATGCATAATCTATTGTCCTTTATTATATTTTGCAAATATATTATTTTCATGAGTCAGTCCAGTATGTCAAGAATTCCAAATGCAACAAAAATTTCTTGTAATTCCCTCCCCCAAACCACCCACAACGAGGTGTGCAAAAAGATGTAGATGATTTTAACATTTTCGAATAGCTAAAAATTAATATGAGAAAGAGAGAAAGGAAGAATCAAGAACATACATCAGATAAACAAGTTGCTGATGGAACATGTCGGCAAACTATATTTGCAGCTACTGATGCATTTGTACTCTGTCAAACATGATAAATGCAAGTCGATAACATGGATAAAAAGAAGGATTTGACCAAGACCTATAAGTAAATCAAAAAGAAAAGAATGGATCCGTGCACTAACCTTGACAATTGTGAGGGTATAACCTACACCATAGTGGTGCTTTAAGAAAAGCGAACTGCCAAGTACAAATTTACGAGTTAGCAAAAGATCACTCAAATTTGCATTTCACCATGCTCAGTTCCAGGATAAGATTGATAACAATACATAGTTATGAGAATTTTAGAAAAGAAGGTTGCTTCATACCCCCGATATGAGGTGTGAAATGTTGGAAGAACTTTCTAGTAAGGAATAATGGAAGACCAAAGAAATGTTATATGGGCAATACTAAGAATGATGTGTTTATTCCAATCTGAGCTCAAATTGGACATAGTTTGAAATCCGGAACGTAATAAATCCATATGGCTGAACCTACTTAATGTGGGTTTTGTAATGAAAGGAGAGTGCAGCCCAAGGTGGGCCCCACCACAGACGATTAAATTAAAAAAAGGAAATAAGTGATAAGAATGCGGTTAAAGACTGTTTTTTCATTGGATTCCTATTACACGAAAATGATCATAAAGGTGTTTCGAAGAAAACACAACCCTTCGAATAATTGCAATTCATAAAGCTATCAGCTTAAAAATTGTTAGTATCTTAAAGATCCTTTCAGGACATCAGCAAGAGCATATTTCTTGTTTTTTTGAGCAACCATATCTACAAAAGTTGGTGGTAGAAATATCATTCTTTGAACCCACCCACTTGTATGGTTTCCAGTGTCTAGCTTGGTTCCTCATTAAGAAGGTAAGAATCCTACTCGACATCCACTCTGCAAATTTGATGGGCTAGTTCACTCCACTAAATAAGTTATAGGAGGAAAGTTCATTAAAAAAGCCCACTGTTTTCTCTCACTTATGTCCTAAAGAGATTTGTCTCAATCCTGCCATTTTCACCAGCTCAACCAAAGGGTAAGGTCAATGTGTTCCCAAAAGTTTCAGTACATTTTAAGCACAGTCTTCTTTCAGTCCATCACAGATGATGAATCTTGTCCGGCCAAAACTGTCTACCTCTCCTAGGTTAAATTTTTGCTCACCGGAGCAGAGGAGGAATTGAAGGGAAAACCTTAGAAAATCGAGAACATGCATGCATCATATCACCTACAAATAATGTGGATCCACCCCAGCCAAATTCTGCGAGTTGTGTAATAATGACCATTTTGCATGGTCCACAGGCATGTCAAGAGACAGAGATTCCTAAACCCTGCTAAATTTTGACCCGTATGCCATTTTGGGAAAATTCCACCTTTGTATCACCAAAATATGGGATTTTTGCAGCATCCCAGTTTGCTGTTCCAACTGTTATAAAATTAACACCTATTATGTTTAGTACTTCCGATGCTTATGTAGCATATAAGGTCAGCCCCATAATAGAACAATTCCAATGAACTTTTCAATCCTCAATCACATCCTAAAAGTCCAGAAAATGGAATATTTAAAGGGATCAAGAAAGTGAAAGTTCAACTATCTTCAAACCTTCAGTAGACTTTGAGCTCCCTTCTTCCTTGTCTTTAAAAAGAAATCTTAAGAAGGAAAACACATTAACAAGATTTTCCAATGGAGAAGAAGCAAAAAAGTAGACTTTCTTGGTTTTGTAAGATTAAGAAATGACGAAGTTTGCACTCGGCAACACTGTTCTGTTAAGATATATAGGCACACGAGGTCTGGTGTACAATGCCAAGGGACCTGAGAAACTCAGATAGCTGTAAAGTGCAAAAATCTAAGGGCTCGTTTGGTTACTGGGTCGGGGTGGGTTGGGGTAACTTCCTGTGAATAGTAGTTGTTTGGATGGTTATGAAGGTTGGTAGAGGGTTGGAATAAGGAATGTGATGTAATGTCACATTGATTTGTGATAGAATTCCAACTCAGGGTTGCAGGGGGTTTATCAGGTTACCCCGAGATAACCCGCAGTACACCACGAACCAAACGAACCCTAAGGCATTATCAGAATGCAAATACTTGACAGTAGCAGAAAAAATATTCTTTATCTCATTAATAAATGATTTAATGACAAACCCAACATCTGTCTTATTCCTTAACAAGAAAACCCAAGAAAGTCTAGAATAGTCATCAACAACAAATACATAAAAATGGTGTCCCGGGTGATCAGGTACACGACTCGAACCTCGTTTATCTAAGTGAAGGAGCTCAAACAACTGAGAACTGCTATGATGGTGGTTATAGGTTTAGTCAGATGACTACAGATCTTAGTGAAAGCTATGATGCACTTCTTAGGGATGCCCGATGTTTGCCGATTTCTACATTGATCGAGAAGACATTTTATAATTGTGTCTTATACTTCAACCAGCGTGCAGAAGAGGCTAGCGTTGCCCTCGCAGCAGGACGTAAATTCACGCAATTTGCAGCATCATAGGTGTACCGTTGGAGTGCACCTGCGAATGTACACACAGTAACCCAAATACAAAGGCAGCCAGACATATTGTTTGAGGTATTGAGTGGTGTTCGACGTACATAGGATGGGATTCGAGGTCACAAACGGTACACGATGAACTTGGGCCAACATAGATGTACATGTAATAAATGGAAAATTCTTTGTATCCCATGTTCCCATGCTATCGCGGTCATTTATAAACGTCGAGCAAAAGTTGATTCTTATGTTAGTGAATGGTATACATGGCAACAACAACTAAAGGTTTACGGAGGACGGTTTTTTCCAATTGATGACCGGGAAACATGGGCCCCATTGGAGTATCTGAAATTATGTCCCGATAAAAAGCATAAGCGTGACAAAGGTCACCCACGATCAACTAGGATTCATAATGAAATGGATGTTAGGGATGTCATTTGACAGAATACATGTTCTTTTTGTGGTATACTTGGTCATACAAAACGTGGTTTCCGAATAAAGCAGAAGGGATTCTCAAGCATCCGCATCTAATACACAACCATCAGAAATGAATAAAAATAAATGTGGCGCATGTGGAGGTGAAGGTCATAACAAACGTAAATGTCCTGCTTTGAGCAAGTTTACCTTCTTTTTAGACGTAAATGTCGACAGAATACATGTTTTTTTTGTTACTTGATGCCAATTTACGTCTTCTAAATTACATTTTTTTTAAGTGCAAATGGACCCCGGACCGCTTGACCCATCCGTTTTGAGTCAGCAGGAGCGTTATCGTTCATGTCGTGTTTAGACAGGCGATGTAAGCCATTTATTAATCTCAAATCATTAAGTACTTGTCATAATACTTCTGTAACATTCCAATTGTAGGCATCATCGTGGTTGCATTGTCGACGACGAGAATCACATGTACGTCGCATCCCTTTGGACGACTGCCTACTGCTTTATGTAGCTCAGGAGGATTTGGATGTATTTCGGAATTGGAGTTTGTCACACTAGTTTGACATTTAATTACAGCTTTGGTGGAGCGATGGAGACCTGAGACACACACTTTCCACATGGCCAGTGGAGAGATGTCCATTACGTTGCAGGACGTCGCTTTCATCTTGGGGTTACGGATCGATGGACCGGTGATTACATGAGAGACCGCCCCTGGAGCAACGTGTGCTGACACATGCAAGCAGCTTCTTGGTGTCAGGCCCCTACCTTCTGAGATTGTTGGCAGCAGAGTTATGATGAGCTGGTTATTCACATTTTGCAGAATTGCCATCAGATGCTAAAGAGGTGGTCTTGCAGAGGCATGCACGAGCATACATTTTACAATTACTGGGTGGTGTTTTATTCACAGACAAGTCGGGGTCATAGATTTCTCTGATTACACTTCCACATCTACATGATCTACAATACTCTAGGATGCTGAGCTGGGGATCCGCGGTACTTGCATTTCTATACTGGCATCTATGTTTAGCAACAGATATGATGACCGAGGAGATTGAAGGCTCGGACATATTGCTTCAGCTGTGACTATGGGAGCATTTTCCACACATTGCTCCTGTGATTAGGGAAACACGGCAGTGGCATGGCCATCCGTTAGGAGCTCGTTGGGTTGCGACGTTCGCGCATTGTCGACAGACAACCCACGTCGTGAGACCATACCGTGACGCTTTCGACATGCAATCACCAGAGCATGTAAATAAGCACCATACCGCAACACATTCCTTCAATTTTCTGCACAAAACAACCATTAAATTACATATCGATTTTCGTGCAGGTTGTGGATGCCATATAATGATGACATACTTGCACATCTACCTGCCTATTGTCTCAAGGGACAAAACATTTGGAGGGTAAGGGTACCGTTGATATACTTCCACATTGTGGAATATTATTTTCCGGACCACTTTCTTCGTCAATTTGACGGCCGTCAAGACATTCCTGTGTTGTGCTTTAGATTCCAGTACCTCTACGCCATCGACTTGAGGGGAAAGGTACATATTGATTGGAGATCCAAATATTGGATGCACATACGTAAGTGGGAAGATCGACTGGATAGAGTTATTTCCCTCGATTAACCCAATGGGATCATTGTGACTCCGGGCTATATGAATTAGTACAGAATGAATATGAGGAAATTTGTAGGTCGGTTAGGGGCAACTTTGGCAAGCAACGTAAGAACACTCACCAAATATGTTGCCAGTTTTATCACGATGTTTTCGTAAGATTAACCACTATGTGTATTCCTTTTTTTTGATGCAGATGTCCAGGTGGGACCGCGTATACGATTCCAGACACTACGAGTGTCGGGAGATTGCAGTCCAAGCAACAGTTGAAATGAAGCAATGGTTGGCATTCCAATTTGCAGATGCGCTCACGATACACGAGGAGCTTGCTGACCAGGCTCAGGCAGAGGCTAGATGAGGCAGGGCTAGAGGGAGAGGAAGAGGCAGGGGCAGAGCGCATGAACCATCAGCCATACTAGTGGACGAGGAGGAAGACGCAGGGGCAGATGCAGATGTTCCATCCCCGAAATTAGAGAGTCAATTCGTCACATCAGTTGTCGAGCGACCGAGTGAAGACATGCGAACACCGCAGGCACCGTGAGGCTGGGCATGGACATTAGGGACACTCAACCCATTTACTGTACGTTGACACCGCCACCAATGCCAACATTTGAGGACGACGGTGCAGGACCCTCCCAAATAACAATGATATATGAGGGCAATCGTTTATTACCCTTTGATCCGCATGGTACAACGAGGACACATTGTTGGGAAAAAATAAAGAGCATATTTATTCCATCAGCCCTTGGCTCTCTTATATAGGAGAGTAGCCTATGGGTAAATTACATAAAGAGCACGGCAGGAACTGGAAATAACTAAGAAATACATAATTGAATAATATATGTTAACACTCCCCCTCAAGATGGAGTATAGATATCAATCATGCTCAGCTTGGATGCACACTTCTGGAACGGGCCTCGTAGTAATGCCTTAGTGAAGATATATGCAGTTTGATTCTCTGAACTGACATGGGATGTAGCAATGAATCCCTTCTGGATCATATCACGTATAAAGTGACAGTCAACTTCAATGTGTTTGGTTCGTTCATGGAATGCTAGATTGTTTGCAATAAACAAAGCCGCCTGATTGTCACATTATAATGCCATAGGAAATGGAACATCTATATGTAAATCTGTAAGCACAGCCTTTACCCACATCATTTCTGTGCTAACCTGGGTCATAGCCCTATATTCAGACTCAGCACTAGACCACGCTACCACGGTTTGCTTCTTGCTCTTCCATGAGATTAGGGAATCTCCAATGTATACAACAAACCCCGACGTAGATTTTCTGTCCTTGGGACACCCTGCATAGTCAGCATCTGCACAAGTTGAGATAGAGATCGCTTTACCCTTCTTGAACAGCAAACCCGCACCTGGGGAAGACTTAAGGTATCTGAGTATCATGTGTATGGCATCCATATGAACCTGGCGTGGTTGCTCCATGAACTGGCTCACTCGACTCACTGCAAAGGATATGTCGGGCCTAGTGATAGTGACATACAGAAGTTTGCCCACCAGTTCTCTGTATCTTCTCTTATCCACATCCTCCGTATCGTCATCATATAGCTTCATACTAGGGTCCATTGGTGTGGTAGCAGGTCGGCAACCAAGCATTCCTGTTTCACTCAACAGGTCAGTAACATACTTTCTCTGAGACATTACTATCCCATACGGATTTCTGGCGAACTCCAGCCCCAGAAAATATCTAAGAACTCCAAGGTCCTTAGTAACAAATTCACGCCCCAGCATCTCTTTTGCCTCCTTTATTCCTTGTACATCATCACCTGTAATTAAGATGTCATCTACATAAACCATGATTGCAATGGTGCCTCTAGAAGTCTTTTGTACAAACAAGGAATGATCAGCATTAGAACGTTTGTATCCCAGTTTTTCAAAGAGGTCTGGGAGCTTCTGAAACCATGCTCTGGGGCTCTGTTTAAGGCCATAGATAGCCTTATGAAGTCTACACACCTTGGAACACTCCCCCTCAACAGCAAACCCAGGTGGTTGTTGCATGTAGACTTCCTCCAGGAGATCACTGTATAAGAATGCATTCTTGACGTCCAACTGATACAGAGGCCACTCACGAGTAACCGCAACTGACAACAAGATCCGTAGAGTAGAATGGCGGGCCACTGGAGAAAATGTATCAAGGTAGTCCTCCCCGTATGTTTGTGTAAAGCCACGAGCAACAAGGCGAGCCTTGTACCTGTCAATACTGCCATCCGCATTCTTCTTGATTGTAAATACCCACTTGCAGCCCACAGGTGACACATTAACAGGTATAGGAACCAAACTCCACGTTCCTCTAGACTGGAGTGCTGTCATTTCTTCCTCCATCGCTAGACGCCATCTACTATCCTTCAGAGCGTCTTGGTAACTCCGTGGAATATCTACAGCTGACAAGGCGACTACAAAGTTCCTGAAATCTCCAGATAGTCGTTCAAATGACATTGAAGCTGCCAAAGGATATGAGGCGCAGCTCCGCTTCGACTTGCGCATAGCAATAGGAACATCTAAGTCAGTTGTGTCCTCGTCTGTCCTCTGTAACACATCCTGCTCAGAAACATCATTAGATCCATCAATAGTAATATCTTCAGAACATACCTCAGGCAAGCTAGGTGATGAGTCATGACGATGAGCTGGAGCAGGCCAGCGGGTATAATGAAATGGTACTGGTGAAACAGGTATAGTAATAGGAGGTGCAGATGATGATAAAGGAGATGGTGGTGGTGGTGGTGGTAATGGTGGTAATGGTGGTGGTGGTGTCACATAGATAGCATCGGTAGTAGTTGGAGGTATCAACTGATCACCTGAGGATGAAAAATACATTACGGATTCAAAAAATGTAACATCTGCACTAACAAGATACTACATGCGCAATGGATCATAGCACTTGTACCCCTTCTGAGTTCTGGAGTAACCAACAAACACACACTTGACAGCCCTAGGAGAGAGCTTGTCAGTACCGGGAGACAACTGGTGGACAAAGGCAACCGAACCAAACATACGAGGAGTAAGGGAAAATAGATCTTTATCAGGGAAGATAAGAGAGAAAGGAATCTTTTCACCTAAAACAGATGACGGCATACGATTGATTAGGTAACATGTTGTAAGAACCGCGTCACCCCAGTAAGAATAAGGAACATGGCTCTGTATAAGAAGTGACCTGGTGACATCTAGTAAGTGGCGATGTTTCCTTTCAGCGATCCCATTCTGTTGGGAGGTATAGGCACAGGATGTCTGGTGGATAATCCCTTGGGATGAGAAATAATTGGCTAGGACATGAGTACACAATTCCAGGGCATTATCACTTCTCACAATTTTAACAGATGTGGAGAAAACATTACGAATCTCATTAAGAAAATTGATAATAATATTTCCTGCTTCAGATTTATTCTTTAACAAAAATACCCATGACACATGAGAGAAGTCATCCACAATAACTATATAAAACATGTGTCCCTGATGGTCAGGAACACGACTCGGACCCTAGACATCAATATGAAATAACTCAAACTTGGAGGTACTACTCCGACACTGACGACTGGGAAAGGTAGACCGATGATGCTTTCCCAACTGACACGCCTCACATTGGATAGGTGTGTGAGGTAAAACCTGGGGTAACACACGACGCAACTTCTGAAGAGGCAGATGTCCAAAGCGCAGATGCCATAATAGAGGAGAGACAGGTCCAGTAGGTAGAGGTGAGGTTCCAGCAAAGGAAGTCTGACATAGGCGATATAGGCCTCCTTGCTCATAGCCACGCCCAATCACGTTGCCCGTAAGGATGTCCTGAAAAACAAGAGAAGATGGATCAAAAATCGCCCGATATTGTAAATCCTTTGTAATTTGGCTGATAGATAATAAATTCTTTGAAAAATCAGGTGCATGTAACACATTCTTGAGCTGCATCGATGGTGTCAGTCTAGTCTCCCCCTGACCAGTAATCGGGGAATGTGTGCCATTAGCAATGACGATTGTTCGACCTAGGGGGATCTGGCTGTATCCTGTAAGTAGACTTTGATCGCCACATAGGTGATGTGTAGCGCCAGAGTCCATAATCCAAGCTAAAGTATCTGATCCACTACTAGTAAATGCATGTGTGCTACCTGATGTACTGGCAGAAGCAGAAGCGGATGTAGCAACATCAAGATGGCTCTCAGAAGTGGATGTTGGATGAGATGGAGGAATAATGCCCCTTAGAAGGGCAACAAGATCATCAAAGCGCTGATCCAAAGAAGCAGCAGATGGAGGCTCTATCTGCTCAGCGACTCGTGCAGATGCAGGGAAACCATGCTTAGAGTAGCATGTGTCTTCAGTATGTTCGGTGCGATGACAGTAGGTACACGGTGGCCGAGTACGGCCTCCTCTACCACGAGGGCCACGACCGCGTGTATAATGGTGACCTCCACGGCCTCAGTTGGCAGCCATGGCTGAAGCAGTCTGATTCGTCGCCGTAGATGGAACAGTGATCCGGCTCAACCTGTGGAAGGCTTCCTCCATAAGAGGAATAGTAGAGTCTACTAAGATCTGAGACCGTTCTGCCTCATACTCAGGGTCAAGGGCAGCGAGAAAAACTCCTACCATAGTGGCATTCCGGTAGGTCTTCTATTGCTCTGGTGTAGCTGTCAGGGGCATAAAGCTATACAGCTTCTCGAACATCCCTCTCAAGGATGTGTACAGTGAGTGTAGAGGACGTCCATTCTGCTTAATAGTGAATATGTCATGCTGTAGTTGCAGAATCTTTGTCTCATTCTTCGCTTGAGAATATGTGGCGGCTAGAATATCCCTTATATCTTTGGTTGTGTGCTGATGAAGAATATCATTGGCAATCTCGATTGCCAGAGTTCCAGATAGCCATACTTTGGCATATGCATCATCTGCCTCCCACGAGGCATTGACTCCAGTCTTCTCAGCAGGCTCTTCTTCAGTAAGAATATGTTTCTTACCGGTTGACTTCATCATACTCATGAACTGCATCGCCCACAGTTCATAGTTTGAACCATCCATCTTCACAATCGGCGCTGGACCTCGGAATGCGCCTACAGATGGGATATCTGCCCTGCTTTCAGACATACTTGTAGCCAAAGACTGGAGTGGTAGACTGAGAATAGGATCGTCTACACGGACATAGATGGGTTTAGTTGCAGGTGTAGACTTCACGCAACTAAGCCCATTCCTTTGGAGGTGTGCGCGCTAGACCTTCGTATGCAGATGGTTTACTGTTTAAGGATGCACAACACTGAGCGCACGCGAGGGGCACGCAGCAAGCACGCTAAAAGTCCGCGCGAGAAGGCGCATAACGAAGCGCACACCGGAGACGCGCTAGATGCGCACTGGATAGCGTTGATGCGCTAGAAGCACACTGGAGTGCACGCGATGCGCTAGACCACGATGTGCGCTTGGCGTGCAGATGCGCTACGCAGCAGAGGCACAGTGCAGCGCAGCAGATGCGCGGCCCAGCACAGCGCGGCGCAGCAGAGAGAGGGCACCGCGATGCGCGATGCGCTTACAGAGAGTCGCACAAGGCGCAGGAGCACAGGGCGCTGGCCGGCGACGCGCAGAAGGCTGAGGTGGACCGCTGGCGGCGCACGGAGAGAGGCTCGACGGTGGGGTTTAGGATTAGGGTTTCAAGAACTCCGGTCTAGGACCGTCGCTCTGATACCATGTTGGGAAAAAATAAAGAGCATATTTATTCCATCAGCCCTAGGCTCTCTTATATAGGAGAGTAGCCTATGGGTAAATTACATAAAGAGCACGGCAGGAACTGGAAATAACTAAGAAATACATAATTGAATAATATATGTTAACACAAATCAATGGAGAAGAAGGCAATAATTTGTAAAATTCTAAGTTGTTCTGAATATGATGTTGTTCATGTAAACACATTTCGTAAAATTCTAAGTTAATGAAATTTTTATGTTTTTGAATGTATGGGAGTTGATTATGTGAATGCTTGTGTGCATTTTTTTAAACCAATATCAATGTGAATAATTTGATATATTATAATCCAATTTCAATGTGGAAATCAAGATCAACTATGAATGAATGGCTTTATTTTTCAAAATACCCTGGAAATGTAGCATATCCAGGAAGTTCTTTTAATATTGCATACTCAACATGCGATATAAGAGAAACTTCCTAGAAATTTTGCGAATCCAGGGTGTTTCTCCAATATCGCATTCTCTACATGCGATATAGGAGAAACTTCCTGGAAATTGTGCGAATCCAGGGTATTTCTCCACTATCAAATTCTCAACATGTGATATAGGAGAAACACTATGTAATAGCATCATTTCCATGAATTTCTCGCAATATCACATATTAGGAATGCGATATTAAAAGAAAGTAACCTCGAATAGCACATGCAGGAGTTTTTAGAGATAGCGCATATCGAAGATGTGTTTTCTCTATAGTACCTGGGTAAAAAAAACATTAGATGGTGCCGCATGTTCAACATGCGCCACCACTGTAGCATCCAAATAAAAATATATCGTATTACCTACGGATTTAAGTAAATAAGAGATACTACTAGGAATTTCCCTCTCGATGATGGGAGTGAGGTGGGTGGTAGGAGGTGGCTGGGGTGGTGTTGTGTAGCGCTAATGGAGGAGGGGCCAAAGTGAATAGTAGGGGTCTATGGTTTCAAAAGCTCTAGTCAAGGATCGTCGCTCTGATACCATGAAAAGATGAAAATACTACGTGATTATGGAAGGGGTCATAGGGATCTTTTATATAGAGAGGAGATCCTAGAGGGTAAATTGCAAACTAGAGATAAAAGAAATAGAAATTACATGATAAATATGAAAAGGTAAAATAGAACTCTTAACAGTACCCTTTCATGGTTTCGGAGTAGCTAGTAAAAACACAGTTGACAACTCTGTGTGAGAGCTTGTCTCAGTCAAGAATCAGGTGATGAACAAAAGTCACGGAGCCAAAGACATAAGGTATTAGAGAGAAATGGTCCTTAGCGGGAAACACGATCGAAAAAGGAACCTTTTCTCCTAACATAGGGGACAACATGCATTTAATCAGGTAGTAGGTAGTGAGGACCACATCACCTCAGAAAGATTTAAATCATTACTCTGGATAAGAAGTGCCCTAGTAACATCAAGAAGGTGATAGTGTTTGCATTATGTAATACCGTTATGTTGGGAAGTGTAAGCACAAGAGATCTAATGTATGATGCCAAGGGAACCTGAAGGCCTGAGATTGCTGATTGATACAAAACTCCCAAGGCATTATCAGAGTGAACATACTTTTTGTAAGAAAAGAGCGAACATACTCACCAATAGCAAAAAAGTTCTTTCTTTAATAATGAAAGTTTGAATAATAGAACCAACCTTAGACTTGTTTTTCATAAGAAAACACAAGAAGGTCTAGAAAAAACACCGATGGAAACTAGATAAACATGTGCCTCTGGTGATTAGGAACACGACCGGGCCCTCGGATGTAAGAACTACTATTAAGACTCTGACAACCAGGAAAATTGGAACAGTGATGCTTCCCAAGCTGGCAAGCCTTAAACCGAAAAGCAGATTGTGAAGGAATTTGAGGAGGACTCTACATAGCTTCAATAGAGGAAGATGATAGAACCAAAGATGTCACATGTATGGATAAACTAATACAGTGGGAATGGAAGATTTGCATGCATAAAGAGACTAGACTAACATATAGAGACCCCCTTTCTCACAGCCACATCCAATCACTCTACCCGTGAGGAAATCCTGAAAACAAGAGAAGAGGGGTCAAATATGGTATAACAATACAGATCCTTTGGTAACCTGACTAATCGATAACAAGTTCATAGAAAATCAGGTGCATGAATCACTAAGATCTCTTTATCCTATAAGAGGGGAATGTCCCCCATCTACAACAACTACATATTTACCAGGATGTACTGAATTGTAGGAGGTGAACTGTGCTCATCACTGCAGAGATGATTAGATGCTTCGGAATCCATAATCCACTCAGAAATGTCTGCCATGTGGAAACTAACAAGTGTATAAGCTATATTTGAGGTACTAGCAGAGGTAGAGGCTACATCATCGGAAGGACCCGAAGGAGCACTAGTAGATGTTGTAGAAGGAGTCATCATCTCCCTTAGACGAAGACAAGGTCATCGAATTTCTGATCAACAGAAGTGACAGTTGACTCAACCTGCTCGACAACAGAAGCAGATGTGGGGTAACCATGCTTCTGATAGAAAGCGTCCTTAGAGTTACAAGAATAGTGGTAGCATGTACACAACAGACGTGAGCATCCATATCCTCTACTATGAACACTGCGTCCTCTGAACTGTGGTAAACCTCATCATCAGCGAGATGCGTCCATCGTGAAGGAGGTCTGAGTAGTGGCTATCGGAGGCATCGTGATCCTTCTCAGTAAGCCATAAGCCTTCTCCATTGGAGGTATAGAAGCACCTCTGAGAAGATGGGTGTGTACGGCATCGTATTATAAGTCAAGCATCGCCAGAAATACTTCGACCATTATGATGTTCTTGTATGCCTTCAGTTGTTCTGATAACATGTAGAAGCATTCAGAGGCAAGAAGCTATGAAAAGTCTCAAATATGCCCTTGATCCAGTAGAAATCAAGAAGCGGACGACCATCCTTCATTGCTGCGAAAAATGTTGTATTGAGGCTGCAAGGTCTTCGTTTCATTTCTTGCCTAATAATATGTGGCGGCAAGGATGTTCCACATTGACTTAGAAATGGGCTTATTGAGAAAGTCATTGGCTATCTCTATGGTAAGGGTACCGGATAGCTAGACACGTGTATATACGTCATCTTGCTTCCAAGATGCATTCACCCTAATCTTGTCGGTTGGCGCAGGCTATATCAGAATGTACTCCTTGTTGTTGCACTACATTATACCCATAAACTGCATGGACCATAACTTCTAGCTGGTTCCATCCATCTTAATGATGGGCATCAGACCTTTGAAAGCTCCAGGGGAAGATAAATCGACCTTATTCAATATGCAATCTACTTCGATACCATGTTTATGAAAATAAATTAATATGTTATTCATACGGTCATAAGGCTCTCTTATATAGAGAGGAGAAACCCTAGAGAAGAAATTACACAAGAAAGACGTAACAAATAGGAAAGTACAAAATAACTCTCGATATTTCCTTTTTGCCCTCTAGGTTTTCTCCTCTATATAAAGAACCCCTATGGCTATAGAAGAAACAAATCATTCATTTCTTTCCGGAGTTCTCCTTCATTGATAACATTTCCATGCAGAGCATGATGGACATCTATGTTCAAGTTTGAGGAGTGATGTAATTTATTCTTTTTCTCTACAAAGTTGGTCTAAGATAACTGGTGATATAAATCAATGTCCACCATATCACCTTAGACGTATCTCTATACAGTTGATGTACTCCACTTATCAAAGGAGGATGTGCACCTCATTAAGAAACATCTCATTCGATTATACAATAATTAGAGAAACATCATTCAAGAATATGAGAAGAGACCTTCCACAGCATATTAGAAATCCGTTGGCCATGATAGCTATCCGATCACCTAAAATGTCAGCTTCATCCATCGAATGGGTTGTTAATAATATTATTCTGTTTTTCTTCATCCGTTTTATTAGTTGCCACGTTGAACGCATTGAATATGGATCCATACCACTGGTTGGCTCATCAAGAATGATAACCTGCAGAACCCAAAAAACCAAGTACGCAGTTTATAAACAAGCAATTCACTGCAGACAAGTTTCAACTTTTGAACATTGGAAGAAGTTTTAACCTTACTATTTCCTATTAATGCAATAGCTAGAGAAAGTTTTCTTTTCATTCCACCTGATAAAGCATCAACAATGGTATTCATTTTATCTGCTAAACCTACCTGACAAGAAAAAAAGAAAACAGTGTAAGCCAGTTGTAACAAAAAGTATGTGCATTCAAAAAACGTAAATTGCAACTTCTGATATTAATCTATCCAAAATAACAACATATAAAATTAATTTACAATAAGATCTTATAAGTTTCCAAACTCGGTAATGTTCAATGTTAATTATTCACAAACTGTCTGAGTTAGAAGTTATTTAGAAGTGCATACTGTAGAAAAAGAAAAAAGAAATTGAAAAATGATGAGAACAAGAAAGAAAAATATAACAGCACTGGTTTAAAATCTAAAAATACTCTCCGTGATGCCTTATTATATCAAAATAGCAATATTCATTTTCCAGGCTTAAAGTTTAATGGAAGTTCTTAAAGGAATGGTGATTCAGTTCAGCTAAACATTGTGTATATAACACAACACTTCTTAAAAAAATCACTTTGAGAGCCGATGACTCGAAAAGATGAAAAAGACATGAATGATAGGGAGTTAAAAACAATATAACGACATGTAGATAAACATGAGACAGAATATGCACATACTGCAGGCAACAGTATAAAAAATTGAAGTAAAAGAGGGTGAGCATCCACAATGATGCACACCCCAGCTATGCAGTAACAAACAGAACAAAAATTACAACATCCAAGACTCAAGTAGAGCCTTTCTTTGTTTTGAAAATGAAGAGGGTGCAATCCTGAGATGGGATATACTGCAAATGCCTTCATAAGAACATTAAGGTACAAATGACCGGACCAACCGAAGGACTTTGGCATGCTTCATTACATTCTCGGTATAAAAATGAACTCATTTATGGGACACCAAATTGCCCAAATATTAGTAAAGGTCCATCACAATTCTCCTGGGAGTTTCCACACACAGACAAACATGCATCATCCCATACCTTAGTCGAAAAAGCACTATCAGAAAAAAGATGCTCCAAATCCTCCACACTCACATTACATCTTAGGCAAATCGTGTCTCAAATATGCAAAATCTTATCCCTGTAGACCTATAAAGTCTCTCATGTCTTACCAGCTATTGACATATCTTTATGCATTGTGGTATCTTACTTTCCATATTGGTTCGTGTTGGAGTGTAAGTTGTATGCATCACTTATGTTGGAGATGGGTAAATGGATCTCTCCAGGATCCATTTACCCCATCCAGTGTTTAGTCCCACATCTACCAGTTGTGGGATGTGGTGACTCAGTGAGGACTTTATAAGAAGCCCCTCACCCATTGTATCCAGAGAGAAAAACAATAGAAGCATATGGCCCTTTGAGGCCTTCTATCGTGATTTCATCCACTCCTTAGGGGGTAGGGTTCCACGTAAAATCTCTGTGTTCCAAGTTTATATTTCTAGTTCATGCTCTGTTTATCATTTTCGCTTCTGCATTCCTATTTTATAACATGGTATTAGAGCGGATTCGATTCTCGAGGATTTGTTCTTGAGATTTATTTTTATGTATTGTACGAGATTTCGATTATAAGTTGTTCTTGAAGATTATTCCTTTTTGTATATTGTTCGATCAAGTTCTTGCTCTAGGGTTTAGATGAAACCCTAGATCTGGTTTCGTAAAGGCGCAACATCTCCTCTCTCTGCCTTCTCTCGCGCAGCACAGGCTACGCCGCATATCTTGGAGGTTCCATACGCATGTCCCATCGTGCAGCATAGGGTTTTCAAACCCCTAACCCAGGTGGCTCCTCTCCAAACCTCGCACGAAACTCCCACCTCATGTGCTTCTCCACGCGGCGCAATCCTCCAGGCATCGTGCATGCAGTGCACGCACCCCAGGTAGCGCAGGGCACAAGTGCAATGCAGAGGCAACATGCGAGGGCCTCGGTGGCAGCATTCTTCTCGTGCAGGCGGCGCGACATCCAAAAGGCTATAGCGATGGATCCCAGTCGCAGGAGGCGGCACCCACGAAAACTCTAGGCGGCAGTCTCGCCACCAAGCGACATCCTGATCGGCTTGGGAGTTGCCTCCCATCGTGATCTCCCTCCAGGCGGGACCCTCCATGACCTGCAGCAGCATCTCATGCCATCGGTGGTGCGAGTCTCGATTCTCCACGGCGACAGGCCCCACCCCGCAGCCCATCCGCGACGTCATCCTCTTCCCAGTATCCTTCAACGGTGAGCTCTAGACCGCGCTTTCTTCCAGACGCACCTCCTCGAGCAGTGCAAGGAGGTAAGTTTCATCGTAGGCGGTAGCAAGGTTTTGCCGCGGTAGAGAGGTTCCATCGTGGAACCCTTATTAATAAACAGGAAAGAGAGGGGTTCCCACGATGGGAACCCAAAGCGGGCCCAATGGCCGTATTTTAAAAAAATGAAAACGGAAATAAAAGAAAGGGAGAAATATGTGTGGCCAGTTTTAAAGCCCAGAATGGGATTTGGGCTGGAAAACGTTTAGAG
Organism: Ottelia alismoides; assembly: GCA_037367405.1. Lineage (NCBI taxonomy): Eukaryota > Viridiplantae > Streptophyta > Magnoliopsida > Alismatales > Hydrocharitaceae > Ottelia > Ottelia alismoides. Next base: position 193,662 of record JAZKJV010001606.1, read on the forward strand.
AAAAAAATTGTGAGAGAAAGGTCGAAAAAATGGATGAACGACCTATTAAAAAATTTGTGTTTTTGAAAAGGCGCGTACAAAAAAATTGAGAAAAGCCATACGCAAGCTTTTAAAAAAATGCAAAAAAAGGAGGGAAAAGGAAAAGGCGGAAAAATGCAACAGCTTGAAAAAAATAATCGAGACGGTTATTTTAAAAAAACATGTAAGCCGTGAAAAATTTGAGAATGCTTTTGTTTATTTGTCTTCTCCCAACTTGGTCGCCATCAATGTTTCCAACAAGTATGGGAAAAGGGGGGAGTATATGTAGAGTTACATGCCTCATTGTCAGATCCATATTCTCCAGATTCCAAATTCCAAGCCATTCAGATTTTAGACTCTACGGTGATTCAGACTCGACGATTGGTTCCGAGCCTTCAGTTTAAGACACGCATATGTATGCGGTCTTCTTTTCAGATCTGTACTTGTTTGCCATCTTTTGTGTGGTCCCCATCTTTTATGTTTCAGTCAGAGTTGTCATGTGGGCCATAGAGACTCCAGAGTAGAGTACCATTCCCTGTGTCATGTAGGCTAGTGTTTTCATGTGGTTTCATATGGACTCCATAGTAGAGTACCATTCTCTGAGCTAGATGGGAGAGACCTAGTTCTCCAACGAGGAGACTTCTTCATACTCCATTCTCAAGCGATCGTGAACTCCAGTACGAGATTCTTCTGAGGTTCCTATGAGAGAGAACCCACTTCGAGGTCCCTAAGAGAGAGATCCTTCTTCAGAGATCTGCGTATGGATAATTAACGACGCTCTCTATTCAGCCCTTTCAGAGATGGAGCAGTTGTCCACATTGTTGTGGCAGGACAGAGTTCTCCATGTAGAGACTCATTCTTCAGTTACAGTGACTCTGACAGGCGCAGTATAGAGCACATGCTCTCCGGCGAGGAGATTCAGTTGACTCACACACCTACACGGCATGAGAAGCAATGTCCTCGACAGCAGCCGACAGTTGTGCGCATTGAGTTGATATTGTTTGTACTCTGTAGTGTCCTGTAGCGTGAGTTGAGTTTTCTTTCTGTTTGTCCAAGCTGAGCATTGCATGCTCCAGCTTGAGGGGGAGTGTTGGAGTATAAGTTGTATGTGTTACTTATGTGGGGGATGTGTAAATGGATCTCTCCAGGATCCATTTACCCCATCCAGTGTTTAGTCTCACATCTACCAGTTGGTGACTCGGTGAGGGCTATATAAGAAGCCCCACCTCACCCATTGTATCCAGAGAGAAATACAATAGAAGCATATGGCCCTTTGAGGCCTTCTCCCGTGGTTTCATCCCGCTCCTTAGGGAGTAGGGTTCCACGTAAATATCTCTGTGTTCTAAGTTGATATTTTTAGTTCATGTTCTATTTATCATTTTTGCTTCTGCATTCCTATTTTCTAACAGTTCACAATCATGAATAAGGTCCTCATGAGCCTCAATGTGTGAGCAGTGAACGACCTATATGCCTTTTTAATAAAAAAAATGAGTCATTCTCCTGAATCCAATGATCCCATCCCTCGGCCAAAGTATCAACATCCTCAAGGAATTTAAACATCTTGAAGAAATTGATCAACTGTTGTTCAGAAAAGTTTCCTGAAAAAGGAGGGACACACCTCCCATCTAACCATGCATGCGCCACTGTAACGGCACGATCACTCAAAAGAGCAAGCAGTTGAGGAAATCAGTTGCAACGGGATTTTAAATGAGTCCAATTGTCCGACCAAAACCATATTGATTCACCATTGCCAATGACCACCCGAAGAGCACTCACCCTCTCAAGGACCTCCAAAATGTCAAACAAAATGGGGGGAGAAAGAACAACATTATGCAACATCAAAATGATCACTTTATGAAATAATGATCATTTTACCCTATTGGGAACCCCTCATCTACTCACCGCCCCAACAATTGGGCCTTTCTTGCTGCAGAATGTTGTCGCACTCGATAGGGAGAGATCACGAGGGTGGGGCACGGCATGGAGGGCCGCCGCCTGGAGCACAAACTCCGCCTAGGCTGCACGGAGAGAGATACGGCCACCAGGAAGAGATATACTTGAGATTGCTCTTTCATCGGGAGCTCTGTCGGGAGATCGGGCTAGAGGAGGGCGACAGAGCCACTGCCTGGGGAAGCCGCCTTCCACCTGGAACCCGCTGCCTCCTCCTAGAGGAGATGGGGGTGTGGTCATTAGAGCGTTGCCATAGCGTTGGGGGTTCAAGCTTCTTGGACTTAGAGCAGCTCCGCCTGGAGTTGTGCGGTACCGCCTGGAAGACTAGGTATCGTGCAAGAGCGCAAAGCTGATATGCAAGATCAGATGGGGCTCCGTCTGGAGCGCCGCCACGATCGGTTGGAAGTGGAAGAACTAACACCGTCGCAGGACTGGAAGGTTCCACGCATGATCTGCGTAGACTGGAGTAGGAGAGGAGCTGCGTGAGAAGATCACTCCCTGCTCTGGAGACGAAGAGGCACGAGGGGAAGGAGTTGTGCCTCCATCGAGTAGGTTCACTAGCGCCTAGGGCTGCACGAAGGGGGGTTGTGCGAGGCTCGATCTCAGTGGGTCAAAGATGCGGCTGGCGACGAGCATGGGTGTCGCTAGATGGTTGGAGGTGCCTCTTGACTGGAGTCGAGGCCTAGACTGTGGATCTAGAGTTTTAGAAAACTCTAGAGATTCTTGAACCAAAACTATAAATAGGGTTACAAGAAACCCTAAAATTGAAACACAGACTCGATTGATTTTAAAAAAAAATCTTCAAAAATAAATCTCCAAAATCAACCAAGAACGACCCGCTCTGATACCATGTTAGAAAATATAATGCGGAAGCGGAATCAGAGAAATAAAGATAAAACACTTTAGAAACACTAGGATTTAACTTAGAACCCTACTCCCTAAGGAGCGAATGAAACCATGGAGAATGCCTCAAAGGGTTGATGTGTCTATTGCACTTTCTCAATGGATACAGGAGGTCTGGGGCTTCTTATATAGCCTCCACAGACTCATCAAGTCCCACAACTGGTAGATATGGGTCCTAGATGTGGTAAATGTATCTTGGAAGGATCCATTTACCCGTCTTACATATGACGCATATACTCCAATAAAATCATCTTTGTAGGACTCCTTGCATAATCTTATATAAATCCTCCCAGAAAGTGTGTTTAATCATTTCATCTAAACCAATTGTGGTGCATAAACTGAGATGATATTCAGAATTTCTTCTTCAAGCATCACTTTTAGTAAAATAATCATATCCTCAAATCTTTGTACCTCAACCATACAATCCTTCAAATCCTTATGAGCACCCACTCCAAAACCATTTCTGCCCTTATCTTTACCTGAATACCCGAGTTTAAAGCATGCTTCTCGATCTCCCTTGCTTTCTCTCCAACTTATTTTGTCTCTTGGAGACATAGTTGTTAGCCATGTGAGCCTGAGGCGAACCATTCCTACAATAAATGTTATTGTAATATTTAATTTATCAATAGAAGTTATTGATTTTTCCACTCCCTATCTGAGATTAAATGATCCCTCTGTACAATTAGGATTATGTACCATGGTCATCTTAATGATCATAGAGGCTAGTGCTTGGATGAATATCTAAGGAGTTAGATTGAGGACTCATCGAGCACCGTCAAATGATTGTTAAGAGATGATCTCCGGCCTAGTGTGAGTAGGAGATGGAAATTCTTTCTCATTAGGCCAATATATGAATGTCCTCTTGATGCAGGTCCTCTACATGGGAATAGAGATTTGGAGGTGTCAGATTAGTTAGGTCAAAGAGTTGACTTAACGAGATCGAGATAACCGCGGTCATATGTCGTATACTGTCACGATACAGGCACACACCCATTGAACGGAGACAGATGTGTTACTATATGTCTAAGTATGTACATTTGACAGACCAATAGGTTGATGACCTAACCAAGGTCTATACACCGACGAGCTAGTGTGCATATGAGGGCATATGAGTAATACAATCTCTCAAAGGGATCATGCAGGTTCACTTGTGAACCAGAAGACATGAGCTCACTCATGAGTTATTGGGACCGATCAAATTCCATGCATGGTTGTCGTGCTTTGGAAGCATGACAAGAATTTGTAGGTATGATATATGTTTTTAGAAAGCATATGATCGATACCAACTCCGAATGACCAAGAATGAGAAACTTGGTGATGAAACCCTAAAGATGACAGTGTAAAATTGATCTATATCTTCGGGTTTATCATAGGCTTTCCAGTATGTAGGATGTACAAGTATTAGGAATACCTGAGGGCGATGTGATCATAAACGATTATATAACCACGATGCTTCCATTCTGAGGGAGTGATGAAACAGGTCTGGATTTTAGTGATTCCTCTTAGTAGAAGAGTAATATGATCGTGGTCCAAGTGTTCGACATTGATCTGAATGAGATTCAGATGTAATGAGAGGATTAGATTTACGGTCTTGATTTAATCAAGCATCTATGAGAGGTTCATGAGATCTGGATTTGAGATGTGATCTCAATATCCAAGTCACTATGCGTGGAACGACAATCGCCCTGTCTCTATCTCCAATTATCTGCGAAGAAAGCACATTATTCTTGAATCAAGAATAATTCTATAGTTGAATTATATCTAAAGCATTGAGAAATGGATCATTGAATGTGATTTAATTATCATGAATAATGTGAATTTGATACATATTATTTGATGCATGAGAATGATGATCCAATATAATTAAATGTGATTTAATTATTATGAGTAAGAATAATGTGGATAGCATTATCCAAATTATTCATAATATATTATAAATGTTATTTATAATGTATTAGAGAGAGCCTTTTATGATTTATATTTGTTGATTAATTATTGATGTGAATTGGATTCACATTGGATAATTAATTGAAATTGTAAATCATATTTTATTTTGGGTTGTAAATGTGATTCACAATTTTCCAATGACAAGATTGCAATATTCCCGAAATAATTATGAATTATTTTTGTAGAATAATTTATATCAAGAGTTGTTGTAAATCTTGGAGATTTCCATGGAATAATGTAATCTCATGAGATTACATGAGATTGGCTCATTCCCAATTGGGAGGGTGGACAGCCACCAACTCCCATTAGGAAAGAGTGGTCGTCCACTCCCATATTATAGAACGAGGCAATCTCCATTCGATAATCTTCATGCTTGATTGATTTAATTTGAGATTAATTTATATTGATTTTTCAATATGAGAAAAGGGAAGATGTTCTGTGTAACAGCCAAGTTGGTTGTTACACGGAGCAGTTTCCCCCATTTTTTTATTTTTTTTCAAAACTTTTTTTTATGTATATTCATCTATATATCCCTCCTACATGTCATTCAAATTTCGTGAGAAACAGAGACTCCTAAGCCCTCCATCTATAACAAGTAATTTTAACGGTCTGAATTTTGTTGTAATCGACCTGTTCTAGATGGAGGGCTTAGGAGTCTCTGTTTCTCACGAAATTTGAATGACATGTAGGAGGGATATGTTGGAGTATTTGTTGTGTGCGTCATGAGTTGTAGCAGGGTAAATGGATCCTGGAGTCCATTTATCCCATCCATATGTTTAGTCCCACATTGTCCAGTGGTGGGACTTGGAGGCTCTGGAGAGGCTATATAAGGAGACCCAGACCTCCTGTAACCATCAAGAAAAAGCAATGCAAAATATGGCCCTTTGAGGCCTTCTCCTGTGGTTTCATCCCGCTCCTCACGGAGTAGGGTTCCACGTAAATCCCGATGTTTATTCTTGTTTTATCTTTTCTCTTATATTCGCTTCCGCATGTTTATTTTCTAACATGGTATCAAAGCGGGTCGATTCTTGAGGATTTTTATTATTTGTTATTTTTGAGATTATCAAAGTTCATAGTTCAAATTTCTGGAACCCTAGTTTGCTTCCAGATTTCTGCCATCATTCGGATTTTCTCCTGTCGAAGATCGCAGGTGCGCATTTCCAGGTTCAGATCTAGGGTTTTATGGACCCTAGTTTCACGTGAAGCACAATTCCAAGCTGAGATCTATAGCCTCTCCATTTGGCCGATAGCAGCATGACGCATCCAACCCAGCCTCACGTCCTACAGGCGTGCTCGCCGCCTTCAGGCGTGCCTCCTTACGCATCCGATAGCGCAACACCTAATCTACCAAAAGCAAGCGGTAGAGGTGCCGCAACCAAGAGGCAGCGCACCTTGTGGCTCCCAGGCGGCTGCTTCATGTTATCAGCGGTCCAGCGGCACCGCTCCTTTCAGCCCGCACGGAGTCCTCTCAGGCGAGCCCCCTCCAGCCGAGCTCTTCGCGATCTTCCAGGCTGTAACAGCGGCGAGCCCCCTCCAGCCGCAGACCTCCCAAGCGGCGGCCCAAGGCGCCCCCACCCCCTTTGGCGTCGACTCAGTCCTCCAGAACAGCCAGGCACGCTGTCCCATAGCCAGCAATTCTCGGCCCTGATCACGCCTCCCCACATCTTCAATCCACAGGCGGTGGGCATCGCGCGAGCCCCTCGTTCCCAATGGTGGCGTTCCCAGGTCCCGCGCCCCGCCTCCCTTCTCCTATCTCCACCAGACGGTACATCCGCTCCGATGGCAGCAACAAGAAGACCCCCATCAGGGGGGAAGCTGAATACAGAATCCCTTCGGGGGTGCTGTTGCGATACGAAACCCTAAATAGGGTTAGTGCCCAGGAGGGGCGTTAGTCTATTAAAAAAATTTTTTTGAGCCCACGAGGCTCCGGCGAGTGGTGCAACGAAAAAAAGAGAGAGAAGGAGTTTGTTTACAAAAAAGAAGAAGAAGAAAAAGAAGAAGAAGAAATTGAGAGTGGCAGTCCTATGTACAAAAAAGGGAGGAAGCATTTATTTCAAAAAAAAAACGTGTACATATACAAAAAGTCGTACGCATTTTCCAAAAAAAAATGATTTGCAAAGCCGAAAAAAGGGGTTTGAACGGCTTTAAAAAAATTTTGAAAAATAAGACGGCTTATAAAAAATTAAAAGCCGCAAGAAATTTTTTAAATGTTCATGTTTTACCCCTATTCATCGCGTCTTCTCCCAACTTTGTCGATGTCATTTTCCGACAAGTATGGGAGAAAGGGGGAGTATGTGTAGAATCACAGGCCAGTTTGTCAAATTTTCCATATTCTCCAGACTGCAGATTTCCAGACCTTCCAGATTTTCAGACTCTACAAGTTTTTCCAGATGAAGATTTTTCATGCTCAACTCCAGATTCGACGTTCAGATTCCGAGTCCCAGTTTGATGCGCAGATTCAGACTCGACATTCAGATCGGTCAGAGTCCAAGTTCGAGGAACTCCATGAGGAAGAGGCCCACTTTCGAGATCTCCAGAGAGAGACTCATTTTCAGACACGTACGAGTATGCGGTCATTTTCAGATGAGCACATGTATGCCATCAGTTCAGAGGTCCCCATCCTTTTCTTATTATTTTCGGCCAGAGTTTTCATGTGAGCCATAGGGACTCCAGAGTAGAGGACCATTCCCTATGCCATGTTGGCAAGGGTTTTCATGTGGTATCATAGGGACACCAGACTAGTGCACCATTCTCTGAGCCAGATGAGAGAGACCCAGTTCTCCGAAGAGGAGAATATTTTCAGACTCCATTCTCCAGCGACCGTGGACTCCGAAGAGGATTGCACAGCCACGACCTTTTCAGTTCGGCCCTTTTCAGATATGGAGCAGTTGTCCACATTATTATGGCGAGCCAGAGTTCTCCAAGTAGAGACTCACTTCAGTTGCAGTGACTCTGACAGGCGGAGTTCAGAGCACATACTCTCCGAAGAGGAGATTCAACAGACTCACACTCTAGCCCATTCGTCCTCCTCACATGTACGTATGAGAAGCAACGTCCTCGACTGCAGCAATATGTGCGTTGGGTTGATATTTTACATAGTGTCATGTAGCATTGAGTTGAGCATCTTTCTGTTTGTCCAAGCTGAGCATTACATGCTCCAGCTTGAGGGGGAGTGTTGGAGTATTTGTTATGTGTGTCATGAGTTGTAGCAGGGTAAATAGATCCTGGAGAAGATCCATTTACGCCATCCATATGTTTAGTCCCACATTGTCCGGCGGTAGGACTTGGAGGCTCTGGAGATGCTATATAAGGAGCCCTAGACCTCATGTAACCATCGAGAAAAAGCAATGCAAAACACGGCCCTTTGAGGTCTTCTCCTGTGGTTTCATCCCGCTCCTCACGAAGTAGGGTTCCACGTAAATCTCGATGTTTATTCATGTTTTATCTTTTCTCTGATATTCGCTTCCGCATGTTTATTTTCTAACAGGATATATAAATGAATATACATGAAAAAAATTTGAAAAAAAATAAAAAATGGGGGAAACTGCTCCGTGTAATAGCCAACTTGGTTGTTACACAGAACAGCCTCCCCAGCCTCTTTCAATATATATTTAATCTAAATTATAGAGGTTCAAGCTGATGAGTCACACTATGAAAATTTAGGAACGTGTGATCGAAAGAAGGCTGAGGAAAGTTTCCAATGTAAAAGAAAATCAATTTAGATTCATACCAGGTCGCTTAACTATTGAAACCATCCATTTGCTGAGGAGAACAATGGAGATTTACAGAGCTAAAAGGAAGAACCCCCATATGATCTTTATTGATTTGGAGAAGGCTTATGACTATGTCCCACGAGAGATATTGTGGAGAGTTTTGGAGAAGAGACAAATACATGTCCTATACATTAAACTCATAAAGGACATGTATGATAGGGCTTTATCTTGTATAAGGACCCCGTCTGGGAAGACAGACTATTTTCATAAACATTGGTTTACATCAAGGTTCAGCTTTGAGTCCATTTCTTTTTACTTTGATTATGGACGAGTTGACAAGTCACATTCAGGATGAGTTACCTTGGTGTATGTTATTTGCTGATGATATTGTATTGATTGACAGGACTAAAGATGGAGTAAATGAGAAGCTTGAGATCTGGAGACATGCATTGGAGACTAAAGGATTTCGTATAAGTAGGGCTAAGACGGAATATATGGAGTACACCTTTGATGGAAGCAATGGTGAAAGAATTGAGGTGAAGATTGGTGACAATAACATTCGAAAGAGAGATTTTTTTAGATATCTGAGGTATATTTTGCAACAGGATGAAGAAATTGATGGAGATGTTACTAATAGAATAAATGCAGGCTGGCTAAAGTGGAGAGTAGCCTCTGTTGTTTTCTGTGATAAGAAAATTCCTTTAAAAATTAAAGGAAAGTTTTACAAAGCAGCCGTGAGACCTGCTATGCTCTATGGATCAGAATGTTGGCCTGTGAACCATAGACATGTGCAGAGAATGGTTGTAGAAGAAATGAAAATGCTAAGGTGGATGTATGGACACACACGTAAAGATCGGATTCAGAATGATGCAATCAGAAAGAAATTTGGTGTAGCTCCGATCAAGGATAAGATGCGAGAAAACCGCTTAAGATGGTTTGGTCATTTACAAAGAAGATCAACGGATGCACCAGTTAGAAGATGCGAGTGTTGGGTTGTTGAGCCGGCTAAGAGAGGGCGAGGAAGGCCCAAGAAGTGTTGGAAAGAGACTATACGAAGGGATCTTAGTTTTTTGGATATAAGCCCGAGATTTACCTAAGATAGATCTAAATGGAGGCGAAGAATCCATGTAGCCGAACCTACTTAATTGTAGGAAAAGGTTTTGTTGTTATTGTTGTTGTGTTTTTACAATAAAATCTTGGCCATTGAAAGAAGCACAAATCAATCTCATCCATTGATTTTGTGTAGTCCATGGATTGTGATCCATGGACTCCCAAAGTACTATATAAGAAGAGGCATCCCTTGTTCTTCATGTTACAGCTTTTGCAACATCAAACTCTCTCTCTCTCTCTCATTCTCACGCCCACTCTCTCTCTCTCTCTCTTTGAGTAGTCGTCCACTCAAACCCTAGAGAGAATGCCGCCACCGTCATGGCATCGCCGTTGTGTTGTCGCCTCGACTGCCCTTGGTTCTCCGTTTTTTTTGGTGCGCTTTGCTCGTGAAGAAAACATTCGATCTCATGTGATGAAATCAGGAGTTCTTATTGCTTGGATCAACTACTTGGATTGCGAGAAGCACGCGACTCATCTCAGCGCTCGCAAGCATCTCCTCCGACAGATCGGACTTGAGACAGGAGGCCTCTTCTCTTAGAGACTCGGTCACAACCACGCTACAAGAGGTATTCCTTTATCTAGTATGTGGTTTAGATGAAACGATCCAAGAAGTGTTCTTGGATCATGTGGTTTCATTGTTTAAAAATTTTTAAATTCCGTTGCACCGAGCAACTAGTGCGACTAGTCGCTCTCGATCATATATGATGCGATCCTCACGCTTTCGTGATGCGCTTAAGGATCTTCCCATTTCCTTCAATAGTATCTGAATCTTCCTTCTTTCCATTATACCTACTATCTCCATCGATTTTCCAGTCAAAATGCCAATATTCCAACTACCTATCCGCAATTTCCTTTGCAACCTTTTTTAGATAACTTCTTTACTCGCATGCATCTATCATGCGAGAACCCTTGCAATTTTTTACCTGCATCCGGGAGACGATGCAGCGAAACTAGCCTATTTATTTGCATGTGTTCCTTATGCGAGAACCCTTGCAAATTTTGAACTACATTCGGGCAGCGATATAGCGACCCTTGCCAACTTCCTATTGCACTCGAGCAATGCAATGCGTCGCAAGTAGGGAATGCCACAACGAAATCTAAATGTTTACTTAAATCTATATTGAAAAGATCTGAATTGTTTTGAGACAAATATCTAAATAGTGTTCTTAAAAGAACACTGTTTAGGAATTTGTCTCTTTTGCACTGGCTGTCGACTACCTAACATGAAACCCTCCTCAATTTTCCTGGGCTTGAGACCAACGATGGCTGAGTTTCCAGTTTCCAGGGCCTCCATATCAAGATTTCTAACCTTAAAACAGTTTGTTTGGTAATCGAAATTTCAATAGCAGCTTTGAAATGCTCACACTCCTTGAGAACCAACGAGGTATCAGAGAAAGGCGGAGCGAACAAGGTAGCAGAGGTTGGAGGAGCCTCGATCGAGGATAGAGAGCAGCTTGGATGGGTTACCAGAGAACAGGTAGTAGAGAATGGTAGAGACTTGATCGAGAATAGAGAGGAGCCTCAGGTTACCAGAGGGAAGCCTCCAGGTTCAAGGGATTCGACCTTGTCGAGCGAACTTTCAATGTGATCCACTCGTGAACCATTATCGGGGTTCTAATCGAGAACCGATTATAAGTTCCAATTGTGAACCGTTATCGGACTCCAAGGGTGAGTCATTATTGGGATCCAAAAGAGAACTGTTATCGGGTAACATTCGAGAACCGCTAGAGGGACAAATGAGATCGAAGTCAGGTTCCAATCACAGAAGCTTAGTGGATCCATGTGAAGATCTGTGCTGTATTTTTTTCTAAACCAGTCATGCGAATTGGATCTATGAAGGTGTTGCGCCTTAGAGACATCCCTAAGCTAGACACCGTGTCTAGAAGAACCCTAAACCCCAAGAGCACAACTGCACCTGGATATAAAGGAAACCACGGAATTAACCATATCAGTCTTCTCGTAATAGCCAAGTTTGGTCCATTTTGAAATTCGAATTTTTGAATCCCTGTAAATACACTTACAATCTTTTTGTTTCCTTGAATGGTTCAACGATTGACGTCGCCGGAGCAGTCGTAATGGAAATCACATAAAGGTTTCCTGCCATCGTTGTAGTGGCTGAGCTGACGTGCGAGCGACAGGAGGTAGGATGACGTTGAAAATTCTAGTGCTGGAGGTGGGGAGCGGGTTTTAGGCCAGGACTTCAATTTAGGACCGTTGCTTTGATACCATGTGGAAAGAATATAATCCGATAAATTCATAGAGACCCTAAGGATTTCTTATATAGAATAATAGCCCTGGGTGAATTACATAAGAGGTACATAAAAAATAGAAATTAAAAAAACGCCAAGAGATACAAATATCTCAACAAATAGCATTGCCAATGACTAGGCTTACTTACAAGAAAGTGGCATTCATATGGTCTGATGCATGCGAAACTAGTTTTCAGATACTGAAAGAACGCCTAACATCTACATCTATCCGTACTCTACCCTCTAGAATTGAAGGGTTTACAATGTACATTGATGCGTCTAAAGGACTTGGGGCAGTTCTTACGCATCATGGTAAGGTAGTTGTTTATGCATCACGATAACTCAGGACACATGAGAGGAACTACCCAACACATGACCTTGACTAGTTGTCGTAATATTCGCTTTAAAGATATGCAGACACTACCTCTATGGTATTATTTTTGAGATCTTCACTGATCATAAAACTTGAAATATCTGCTTGACCAGAAAGAGCTCAATATGAGACATAGACGGTGCTAGAGCTGTTGAAGAACTATGATTGCACCATCTCTTACCACCCCAGTAAGGATAATGTCAAAATAGATGCCCTTATCGGAAGAACTTATTCACCTGGGTTGGTGAGTGTTATCCACTTATGGGTTTTACTATCAACGTTGAGTGAATGGAAACCATTTAATAGTAGTGCTGATATTATAAGTATTCATCGCCCATACAGGCCAAAGATCTAGGAGAGAATAAAGAAAGGACAGGAGGATGACCATGTCCTTAAAAACTTGAGACAACAACTTGAGAAGAATGAGATAGAGGGATTCCATATACAAGATGAGTTATTGTATAACCATCATAGACTTTATGTACCAAACACACACGAGTTGAGGAAAAACATCTTATATGAAGCACATTGATCTAGATTATCTATTCATCATGGAATTACGAAGATGTATAAGGATCTCCGTCCCCACTTTTGGTGGCCGGGAATGAAGAAGGATGTTGCTGAGTTTGTGAACTCATGTTTCACCTACCAACAGGTAAAGGCTTCACACTAAAAGCCACCAGAATTGTTGCAACCTCTCCCTATTCCCGAATGGAAATAGTGTTGAGATATTTATATCTCATTATATTTATTTCTTGTTTTCTATTCCTTTCATGTATCTCTTATGTAATTTACACACGGCTCTTCTCCTATATAAGAGAACCCTAGGGTCTCTATTATTATAATCTATTCATTTTTCTCTAACATGGTATCGGAGCAACGATCTTAGACAGGGGTTCCCGTATCCCCCCCCCCCCGTACCCCTCCGACCGGATGCTGCCCCCTGCTGCCCCTGCTCGACAGTTGCTCTAGCTGCTGCAGGTGCAGTTTTCCAGGCCACCGGCCCTACGTGCTGGTGCATCTGCAGGCGGCAGCCCCCTCCCCTACGGCCTGCACCTAGGTTGTCGTCCCTGCTACGGAACCATGCCTAGGCGCCACCTGGTTGTCGCATCCAAGCCGCGTCGCTCGATGGTCATCCAACAGGTTTTCGTGCTTCAGACAGCGGTCTAACATACAAGGATTTAGGAGGATGGTTGTATGGGCCTACACGTACAACCACTTCTTCATATGATTGTGTAGACTTGCTCAGAATACTCTACTCCCCAGTTTAGATAAGGATTATCGATATTTTCCATCATGTCAGAGAACAATGGTGACGTATTTTCATCGCCGGGTGCTTTCAAGGGTTCGACTCCCATCGTAAAGATGGATAGGACCAACTACGAGTTGTGGTACATGCAGTTTCGCACCCTTAAGCAGTACCATAACAAGGAGCACATCTTGATGGATTCATAGCGAACGGACAAGACGACGGCTAATGTTTCTTAGAAGCAAAATGATGCCTATGCACGGATTTGGCTCTCCGAGATGCTCGGAGATTGCCAACGATATCGTCAATCAACCCACAACAAAGGCTATGTGGGATATCCTAGTTGACATATATGGACAAGCCAAGAATGAGAGCAAGATCATCTAGTTGCAGTATAACATATTCTCGATCAAGTAGAATGGTCGACCTCTTCAAGCCCACTTCTCGCATCTCCAAGGCATGTTTGAGCGACTTCATAGCTTTATGCCCATTATTATCAGCACTGAGCAACAACAGGCATACCGGAATGCCACTATGACAGGAGTCTTCCTGTCATACCTTAACACTGAGTACAATGTAGTACGTACTCAACTGCTTACTGGAGAGAGTATACCACCAATGGAGGAGGTTTATAAGAGGTTGAGAAGGATCACTACTTCATCTACTACCATGAGCCAAACTCCCTCTATAGTGGCAGCTTCTCGCGGCAGAGGGGGTACTTCACAGCTTTGCGGACGAGGATCCCATGGTCGAGGAGGAGGACGTCAGCGTGGCCCATGCTCACACTACTACTGTCCAGGTCATACGAAGGAGACATGCTATATGAAGCATGGGTATCCTACGTCTGTCTGTGTATTCGAGCAGACATAGACTACTCTATCTCCTTCTCATGATGTGAGGCTTGATGATATTGTCTCTAAATTGAGAGATATGATGACTACACAACCCATCCCAGTTGCAGGATCTTCGGACGTTGCAGCCGCTACCAGAGCTTCTACGATTTCGCTAGGTATTGCTTATGCACTTACCAGTTGTATCAGTTCAGATTTGGCTGATTAGATCATGGACTCCATAGCATCTCATCATATGTGTGGAGATTGAGCTCAGTTTAGTTCTGACAGATCTATCCTTCCTGGTAGATCAGTGGTGAATGCAAATGGGGTTTTTTGGTGGAAAGAATTGTTCTATTATTCCAAAGAACCCTCGGCTCTCTTATATAGAGGAAAGCCTATGGGTAAATTACATAGGTAGCAACTACAGAAATAAAAATTGATAAACAGTACACCGACTACATAAATATCTCTACACTCCCCCTCAAGATGGAGCATAGATATCAATCATGCTTAGCTTGGAAGAACACTTTCGGAATGGTCCTCTGAGCAATGGCTTAGTGAAAATGTCAGTTGTTTACTCCCCTAAACTCACATGTGAAGTAGAAATCAAGTCTTTATGGATCATATCTCTCGTGTAGTGGCAATCTACTTCAATATGCTTAGTTCTTTCATGAAAGGCAAGATTATTGGCAATGAACAATGCGGCTTGATTATCACATTGTAGTTGCATGGGGTAAAGGTACATCTATATGCAAGTCTTCTAGCATAGCTGGAATCCACATCATCTCCGTGCTTGCTTGTGCCATTGTCCTATATTCAGATTCAGCACTAGATCTAGCCACAACAGTTTGTTTCTTGCTTTTCCAAGAAACCAGAGAGCTGCCCACAAAAACTACAAAGCCTGAAGTAGACTTTCGATCCTTTGAACATCCTGCATAGTCTGCATCCGCACATGCCAAAATAGATAAATCTATGTCCTTTCTAAACAGCAATCCTGAGCCTGGAGAAGTCTTTAGATACCTTAGTATCACATATATGGCATCCATATGTATCTGTCGTGGTTGTTCCATGAATTGGCTCACTCGACTCACTGCAAAGGCAATATCAGGTCGAGTTATAGTGATGTAAAGAAGCTTACCCACCATTTCTCTATATCTTCTCCTGTCAACCTCCTCAGTATCGTTGTCATATAATTTCATACTTGGATCCATATGAGTACTCGAGGGTCTACATCCAACCATGCCCGTTTCAGCCAGCAAATCTGTAATATATTTGCTTTGGGTCATCACAAGACCCTATGCATTCCTGTCAAACTCCAACCCCAGAAAGTATCGTAGGGTATCAAGATCCTTCGTGACAAAATGACGGCCCAAAAATGTTTTTGCCATCTCTAACCCCTGAGCATCATCTCCTGTCACCAAAATATCATCAACATATACCATGATGACAACCATACCTCTAGAAGTCTTCTGAATGAACAACGAGTGATCCGCATTTGATCTTTTAAATCCTCTTCGTTCAATTAGATGGGACAGCTTCTGGAACCACGCCCTTCGGCTCTGTTTAAGGCCATATATCACCTTGTGAACTCTACACACCATATGAATCTTCCCCTAACCAGCAAACCCCGGAGGCTGCTACATGTAGACTTCTTCCTGCAGATCACCATACAAGAATGCATTCTTAACATCAAGTTGAAACAAGGGCCAATCACGTACCACAACAACTGACAGAAAAATACAAAGAGTGGAATGATGAGCATCTGGAGAGAAGGTATCCATATAATCCATGCCATATGTCTGAGTAAAACCTCGCGCCACTAGCCTTGCCTTGTAACGATCAAGACTACCGTCTGTGTGATACTTGACAGTGAATACCCATTTGCAGCTAACGACAGATGCTCCTGAGGGAGCAGGAACCAAGCTCCATGTAACCCATGACTGTAGAATAGCCATTTCCTCCATGGCAGAACGCAAACAATCAATCTTCAAGGCATCCTGATAATTTCGTGGTATCTCCACAGAAGACAAAGCCACTGCAAATCTCTGAAAGTTCCCCGGAGGCGATGAAAGGAAACCTGAGAGGCAAGAGGATACGAAGCACAATTGCGTTTCTGCTTCCGTATAGCAATAGGAACATCCAGATCATCAACCATTGTACTCGTTGGTTCACATTCCTCCTGCAATGATGAATCATGCACATGCACACTATTCGACCCATCATTAGTAATAACATCAGGACATACCTTAAGCGTGCTGGATGATTGGTGCGTAGCAGGAGCAAGACCCGACCGACGTATATAATACGCTGGTAGTGGCGAGACTAGTGGTTTTGATGGTGGTGGCGGCGGTGGTGGTGGTTGTGGTGGCGTGACCACAGGGACTGGAGTGGGCTCTAGTGAACTCAAAATTGGAGGAGGAACATAGACCTCATCATTAGATGTGGATGAGGCCAACCTGTCACCTGCAGGAGAAAAGCACATAACAAACTCAAAGAATGTAACATTAGCATTGACGTAGTATTTCCTATTTACAGGGTCATAGCAACGGTATCCTTTCTGAGTCCGAGAGTAACCCACAAAGACACATTTGACAGCCCTAGGTGAGAACTTGTCAAGACCAGGAGACAACTGATGAACAAAAGCAACAACACCAAAAACACGAGGAGTAAGTGATAATAAATCCTTGTCTGGAAACAAAACGGAAAGAGGAATTTCCTCACCAAGTACTGAGGACGACATACGATTGACAAGGTAACAAGTTGTAAGGACGGCATCTCCCAAAAAGAAATAAGAGCACAACTCTGGATAAGTAGGGTTCGAATAATATCAAGAAGATGACGATGCTTTCTCTCGGCGACTCCATTTTGTTGAGAGGTGTATGCGCATGTGGTTTGATGAATAATTCCCCTTGACGAAAAGAATTATGAGAGAGAACGAGTGCAAAATTCCAAAATATTGTCAGTACGAACATATTTTACATGAGAGGAAAAAATATTTTGCACTTCATTGATAAGATTTCTGATAACATCTCCTGCTTCAGATTTATTCTTTAATAGAAAGACCCACGACACACAAGAGAAATCATAAACGACTACAAGATAAAACATGTGTCCTTGGTGATCAGGGACACGACTTGGACCCCAAATATCGACATGAAGTAAATCAAAAGGGGAGCTACGGCTCCGACACTGACGACTAGGGAAGCTAGCTCTATGGTGCTTTCCCAACTGACATGCTTCACACCGGAAGGAAGAACTCGGAGAAATCTGAAGCAAGAGATGACGCATCTTCTGAAGAGGAAGGTGACCAAAGCGTAGATGCCATGTATACGGAAAGACAGATCCAGCTGCATGAGAGGAGACACCAACATATGAACTCCTGGTTAGACGATAGAGACCATCCTGCTCAGAGCCAAAGCCAATCACCCTGCCCGTTAGAATGTCCTGAAATATAAGAGAAGATGGGTCAAATATAGCGCGACAGTGCAAAATCCTTTGTATGACTAATAGAAAGTAAGTTCATCGAGAAATCGGGAGCATGTAAGACATTCTGTAGATGCATGGAAGGCGACAAGGTAACCTCCCCCTGTCTAATAATGGGTGAATGAGTTCCATTAGCTATTACCACTGACCTCCCTGGTGGAATCTCCCTGTATGACATAAGTCTGTCTTTGTCGCGACAAAGATGATGTGTGGCACCGGAGTCCATGAACCAATCTGAGACATCAGAACTGAAACAGGATGTGAAAGCAAAAGCACTACCTGAGGTGCTAGCAGTGGCAGAAGTACTGGCTGAAGCTGAAGCAGCAATATCTGAAGGGCCTCCTGGAGAATCTGTAGAAACATGAGGCATAATGTCTCGCAATCTCGCAACAAGCTCCTCAAACCTCTGATCTGAAGCAGACGCGGACTGAGATGCAACATGTTTGGCTACTCGTGCCGAGGTTGGAAATCCATGCTTAGAATAACATGTATCCTCGGCATGGCATGTCCGATGACAAAAGGTGCATCGCTGACGAAAATGACTACCTCTCCTACGAGGTCCACAGCCACGTTATGAAGAAGAACCATCTCTCCCTATGGAGGAAGCCATCGCCGAGGGAGGTGGAGTAGAAGCACTAGATGAGACAAAGATGCGGCTAAGCCTACGATAAACGTCCTCCATAGGAGGAATGGTAGCATCGGCAAGTATCTGTGATCAGGCAGCCTCATATTCAGGATCAAGAGCTGCAAGTAGAACTCCCACCATAGTTGCATTCCTAAATGTCTTCTGCTGTTTACGGGTGGCCGTGAGAGGAATAGTACTATAGAGTTTCTCAAACATCCCCCTCAGGGATGTATACAAAGAGTAAAAGTGGCCGCCCATTCCGCTTCATCACGAAAATGTCATGCTAGAGCTGTAACATCTTGGTCTCATTCTGCAGCTGTGAATATGTGACAGCCAGTATATCCCACATCGCCTTAGCGGTGGGCTGATGGAGGACATCATTGGCAATCTCCATCGACAACGTGCCTGACAGCCAAACCTTGGCATATGAATCATCAGCCTCCCAGGAGGCATAAGATCCCAGTCTTCTCTGTCGGCTCTTTCTCGGTAAGAATATGCTTCTTACCGTTTGACTTCATGAGACTCATGAACTGCATCGTCCAGAGCTCATAGTCCATCCCATCCATCTTGACTATAGGCACTAGACCTTTGAATGCGCCTATGGAGGGCATACCGACTTCGTTTTCCGGCATGTCGCTAGAGACAAAGAACTAGGGTTTGTAGACGAGAAACAAGTGTCTACATAAACTTGATAGGATTTGAGTGCATATGTAGACTTTACGCACTCAAATCCATTGAGATGGCGGAGAAGACGACTACGACAAAGATCGGCAAGAGCGGAACCGATGGGTGGACGCCTGTTAGAGGGGGTCCAACGGGAGGGGCTGCGCCGGCGGGAGGTGGGGGTTGTGGCGGCAGGAGGTAGGGCCGGTTAGAAAGGGCCCAACGGGGGTGGGGGGAAGGCCCGTCGATGGAAGAGGGGAACGGGCGATTGGAGGGGAGGGGAATCCGGCGTAGCGGGGCGGGGTGAGATCCGACGAGACGGCGCAGCGGAGAGAGGGAGGGAGGGGCGGCGGTTGTGGGGGATATTAGGGTTAGGGTTAGGGTTTTGGCTCTGATATCATATTGGTGGAAAGAATTGTTCTATTATTCCAAAGAACCCTCGGCTCTCTTATATAGAGGAAAGTCTATGGGTAAATTACATAAGTAGCAACTACGGAAATAAAAATTGATAAACAGTACACCGACTACATAAATATCTCTACATGGTTCATTTACCTATTGTCGGTAAGGGGGAGATTGTCCTAGCCCCCTAGATGCGCATGTAGAATGTCTTACATGCTCCAACATTTCAGATGATTTTTTTGTCTATTAGCCAGATTACAAGATATTTACATTGTTGTGCCATATTTGACCCATCTTTTGTGTTTCAGGACATACTCACGGGCAAGGTGATCGGATGTGGTCGCGAGCAGAGAGGACATTACAGACTGGTCCAACTTCCATGTGCTAGTGCTGCTACTATTTCATTTTGGATCAGTTTCTACTTTCATTTGGCATCTTCGCTTTGGGCACCTTCCTCTACATAAGGTGTGTCATATTCTCTCTCAGATCTCTACTCGTATCACCTTGGAGTGTGAGGTGCGTCAGCTTGGGAAACACCATCGTTCTTTTTTTCCGAGTCGCCAGAGTCGTCACAGTAGTCAATCATTTGAGTTGTTTCATTTTGACATCTAGGGTCCTAGTCGTGTTCCCGATCATTAGGGACATCGGTTCTATATGGTTGCTATGGATGTTTTTCTAGATTATCTTGGGTTTTCTAGTTAAAGAATAAGTCTGAAGCTGGTGTTGTCATTAAATCATTTCTTATTGAAGTTAAGAACATTTTTTCAGTTAATGTGAAGTTTATTCGTACTGACAATGCCTTGGAATTTTCCGCCATACAGTTGTCTGACTTTCCCAGATCTCTTGGTATTATTAATCAGACTTCTTGTGCTTGAACTTCGCAACAGAATGGTGTTGTTGAATGCAAACACCATCATCTTCTTAATGTCACGTGGACTCTTTTGATTTAGATTCGAGCTTCTCATTCGTTCTGGAGTGGTGTGGTCCTCACTACATGTTACTTAATGAACCGCATGCCTTCCACGATCCTTGGAGAAAAGGTTCCTTTCTTGATTGCGTTTCCCGAGAAGGACCTATTCTCCATTACTCCCAGGATCTTTGGATATGTGGATTTTGTCCACAATTTTACTCATGGTCGTGACAAGCTCTCTCTAAGAGCTGTCAACTGTGTGTTCGTTGGCTATTCTCATACCCAAAAAGGATATAGATGTTTTGATCATGTAGGAAGAAAATATGATGTGAGTGTTGATGTCACATTTTTTGAGTCTATAGTATATTTTTCTCCTTCAGGCGACAGATTTGTTAGAAAAAAAAGAATATGGAAGCTTGATTAGAGAAAAAGAATAAAACAATAAGGAACACATGATTTTAACGTTGAACCCTACTCTAAGGAGTAGGATGAAATCACGGGAGGCTTCAAAGGGTCATGTGTTGCATTGCACTTTCTCATCTGTTACAGGAGGTCTAGAGCTTCTTATATAGCCTCCTCATACCCTCCAAGTCCCATCACTGGTAGATGTGAGACGAAACACTGGATGTGGTAAATGGATATTGGAAGGATCCATTTACCCATCTACACATATAAGTGACACAAACGTAACACTCCCCCTCAAGCTGGAGCATGCAATGATCGGCTTGGACAAATATAAAGAAATCTAAAACTCACATTACAAGACACTACAGACAATATCAACTCAATGCAAACACAACTATCGACTGGAGCCGAGGACATTGCTTCTCATGTCGTGTAGGTGAGGAGGAACGAACGGGCTGGAGTGTGAGTCAAACTGAATATCCTCGTCAGAAAGCATGTGCTCTGTACTACACCTATCAGAGTTACTGCAACTGAAAATGAGTCTCCACTTGGAGAACTCTGGCCCGTCACATCATGTGGACAACTGCTCCATCTCTCTGAAAAGACTGAACTGAAAAAAAAACGTGGAGACATCCTCGTCAGAGTCCACCATCGCTGGAGAGAGGACTCCCCGCACCTATCGCAGCTCGTGTCCTCGAGGCCCAGCAGCCGTCCCCTCCTTACTTTATCCCAAAGACGACCCTTTTTCAAACACCACAGAAAAAACTTGACTCTGCCTGGAATCCTTGATGACTAAAAAAATTTTTACATCCTGGCACAGTTCGGTATCACGCTCATCTGCAATTCTTTGCAGCTCCTCATATACTTTTTTGACGGAAAAACTCGCGCCCTCCCAGCAATAGTGACCCATGTCCACCGAGGTCACCCTTGGCTCCGGTAACTCGGACAGCCGTATATATTCATCAGTGCGTTGACCAGAGAGCTCCACAAGAAACTTCGACGCCCACACACCAGCATCAGCCATCTGCACCAATGTGTCCTCCTTCGTTGCTGTTAAAGAGAAGATACATGGGTATCAATCCAATGTGTCGTCCCCAGACCAGTCATCTCACCAGAACATGAAGAGATGGCCATCCCCCACCTTAGGTCGAAGCTTATGTACCACCCGAGGCAAAACCTGGTGAATCCCAGCCCAAAGCGGGGACTCAAAGTGGCATCTCACAACCACCAACTCACCCTTAACGCCATATATATTCCTCATCAGTCTGACAACCAACGAGGTAGAGGGACCCCAGATGCGTGCCACCCACTTTGCGATGAGCGCCATATTCGTTGTCTCCACATCCCGTACGCCAAGACCTCCCTCGTTTTGGTCTTTAATAATGTCTTTCCACCGGACAAGGTGCACCCCATCCCCCTGTTGCTTGCCATCAGACCATAGGAATCTCCTCATCATAGCCACGACCTCCTTACAAACTCCAACCGGCATCAGCTGCATGGAGTAGAAGAAAATCGGAATCGCTGAGAGTACGTGTTTTAACAGCACCAGCTTTCCTCCCCTGGAGAGAGTGACCGCCTTCCAGCCTGCCAATCTCTGCTCTATCTTCCGAACCAGCTCATCCCAGTCTAAGTTCCTTAGCTTCCCCGCCACCAACGGCAGCCCCAAATACGAGATAGGAAGGTCCCCCAACGGGCATTCGGTCTGTACTGCTAGGACAATGCGCTCGGCGTCAAACAGCCTGAAGGTGATAACTGCAGACTTGTGCTTATTAATCACGAGGCTGGATAGGGCGCCAAAGATCCCAACTAGTTGTATCGCATTCGCATTCCGGTCCTCCGTACCTCCCAACAGAAGGATCGTGTCGTCAGCATATTGCAAAATAGGGACCGAGATGTCCTCCTTCCTGTACCCCTCGCACCATCTAGCATCAACAGCCTGCCTAAGGAGCACGCCCAGAGCGTTAGCCACAAGAACAAACATCATGGGTGCCAACGAGCACCCCTATCTTACCCCCCGCTACGGTTGGAAGAACCCCCCCCCCCCCCCCCCCGGCTTGCCATTCACCAATATGGAGTAGGAAGAGGTGGTTACATCTCTTCATCCAGCTTACCCACACCTTCAGGAAACCTCTTCTCCTCAGAGACACCCTGATGAATCTCCAGTCGACACTCATAGGCCTTTGCATAGTCTATCTTCCGCAACGCCCCTTTCGCTTTCGTCCGCTTCCAGTCCAGGCATATTTCCGAGGTCATAACTAGCCGTCCACCATCTGTCTCCCTGGAATGAAAGCAGACTGCACCTGTAACACCATCGAATCCAGAATCCCCCTGAGCCTGTTCGCCAGCACCTTAGCCACCACCAGATAGATCGCATTGGAAAGCGCGATGGGGCTATAGTCCTCGACCCTCACAGGAGTATCCCTTCTCGAAACCATGGCCTCAAATTTCAACGAAATTCGATCGAATTTCTGTCGAATATCGATATCCAGTCGAAACTGAAATTCGACCAAAATGACCGAAATATGGGGGTCCTAGTACAAAAAATGACCGAATGACCGAAATTTCGATCGAAATTCCACCGAAATTCCATCGAAATTCTTTTTTGGTCAATACCGAAATGGTGACTGAAACCGACATTTAAGGCCTTGCTCGAAACTGTCATTCCCTTCCCTAAATTCATTCAATACCTCCAGCACTCTGTCCTTCAAAAGCTCCCAGAACTCACGGTAGAACAGCACTGGAAAGCCATCGAGGCCCGGGGCCCCGTCCGCATTCAAGTCCCAAACCGCCCTCTTCACATCTTCCATCGAGAAGGGAAATACTAGTCCCTCTACCTGCTTCGCTGTCAAGGTCGTCGCACCTCTTCCTGTCCAGCCCCAGCCGTCCCCGCTTCTCCTCCGCGTCGCCTGCACAAAGTGGCCCTTAAAGGCCCCCACAACGTTGCCCCTCCAGACACCCGAACGCCATAAATCTCCATCTTATGAAAGTAGTTCCTTCTTCTTCGGCCGGAGGCAACAGAGTGGAAAACTCCCGTGTTAGCATCCCTTTCTTTTAACCATTTCTGCCTGGACCTCTGTTGCCATTCCACCTCCTCTTTCATGTCCTCCAACAGCAGGTCCTGGAGCAAACCTTTTCTCATGTCAAACCAACATGGCATAGGGAATGGGATCTCTACTCTTGAATCCCTATGGATCACATGAAAACCCTAAGCCAAAAAAATGGGGACCACAACAAATGATGGCAAACATGTGCACATCTGACTGAGGACTCGGAATCTGATCATCGAGCATGGAACTGAAAAACTGTAGAGTCTGAGAATCTGTCTGGCCTCTAGAATATGAAGAATCTGAATCTGGACAATCTGACAATCCGACATACTCTACACAATACTCTCCCTTTCTCCCATACTTGTTGGAATAACAAATATCGACCAAGTTGGGAGACAATATGAATATGAGGAGGAACAAAAAACCAAATAAGTCGATAATATTTTTTTCGACTTCTCTTTTCAATTTTTTTAAATGATTTTTTTCAAATAAGCTATTCATTTTTTTCCGGCTTTTTCTTCTTTTTTCCCGGTTGTTTTCTCTCTTTTTTATAGCCTCCTCATCTTTCATTTTTTTTCTACGTACAGTTTTTGTGTACACACCACTTTTTCAAAACAAAATATTTTTTTGGAAGCAAATGAACCCCCTCAAATATTTTTTTTTGCTGAGCCTTCTCAAAAAAATGCCCCCTTTTTCACTTGCGTCGAACAGCAGCAGGGCCCCTTTTTTAAAAGAGTAGCAGCCAACTGGGTATTCTCTTTCTTCCTCCCACTTTTTATGCATTCTTTTCAATCTTTCGACCCACATGGTCTCTATTTAGGGTTCCCACTTAGGAATCCTCTTCCCTGCGAACATCGCCACCCCCTTATGGGGCTTTGCTCTTGTCACCTAGAGATCGGGGAGGCGGTAGAGGAGGATGGCGGCCATCGCCGCCTTCTGTGGATCATCGTCGATGGGCTCCGCCGCTGGGAGCTCAAAGGCACTGCCCGGACTCGCTTGGGGTCGCACTGGAGATGAGATGCTACTCCAGGAGCATAAACAAGCACCTTGATATTCCCTTCTCCGCCAATGGCTCGATTCGAGGAGCAATGTAAGACGGTGTCGCTTGGAGGGAGCACCCCCATCGCACCGATGGTGATTGCAAACGATGGACTGCTGCTGGAGGGTATGCCATTGCGTGTCGCAACACGTCAAGAGAAAGGAGGTCTACATTGACGAGAGGTTGTATGTGGTTGGAGGGGTTGATGCAAGGACAAACAGGGCTCACGTGGGTTGTGTTGGAGCCGTTGCCTGGAGGTTGGTGAGCCCCGTACGAAGGTGCTTTTGAAGTTGCTTATCAAGGTTCTGGATCTTGGCGCATAATACTATAGGGTCCAGAAACCCTAGGTGGAACAAACTGGAGATGCACGTCTGAAAAAACCTTGACCTTGTGGCGTTGACGATATCCTGCGATTGGGGCTTCTGCTGCACGATTGGGTCGAAGTTCTTGCTGCTGCTACACGATTGGCTCTACACCTGGAGATCGCGATGGTCTGATATGACGACAGAGATCTTCAGAGGCAATGATGATCACAAGACAAAATTAGGGTTTCAATCGAAACCCTAGAACTTGAATAGAACTTGAACGAATAAGAATAATCATCTTCAAGAAACAATCGAATCTCAAACAAACAACGAACGAACATAAAATCCTAGACAATCGAACCTACTTTGATACCTTGTTAGAAAAAAAGAATGTGGAAGCTTGATTAGAGAAAAAAATAAATCAATAAGGAATACGGTATTTTAACTTGGAACCCTACTCCCTAAGGAGCGGGATGAAACCACGGGAGAAGGCCTCAAAGGGTCATATGTTGCATTACACTTTCGCATCTGTTACAGAAGGTCTAGGGCTTCTTATATAGCCTCCCCAGACCCTCTAAGTCCCACCACTGGTAGATGTGGGACTAAACAATGGATGTGGTAAATGGATCTTGGAAGGATCCATTTACCCATCTACACATATAAACGACACATACAATAACAGGTTGTCTAACTCCGACTCTGAAGAGGATGTCTTTGTTCCACCACCTTCGCTATCTCCACCAACACCACCTCATGTTGAGTCACAGTCATCTCCAACACCACCTCCTCCATCTCTGTCTACCCAGACACAGTTCCTGTCATGTTTTTACATTCGTAGGTCATCTACTCACCCCTCTACTCATACGCCTTCCCCGTCATCCAGCACGCCTCAGGTATGTACTGAACACATTTTTCTACTGATGGCACTGGTGATATGCTTGTACCACAAGATACTATACAGGAGGAATTGATACCAGAGACTAGAGAAGCTGATGATCTTGATGTACCTATTGACTTGAGGAAATCATGTTGTTACTGTGCCACTTATCCACTAAATGCTTTCCTTGGATCATATTTCAGAGGAGCACATGAGGTTTGTTGTGGGACTCTCTGTTGTCACTATCCCACGAACATACCAGGAGGCCATATAGGATAGTAGCTGTTGACATGCCATGGAAGTGGAAATGGCCACTTTGCAGTCTCGTGGTACCTGGAGTGTTGTTTCTGCTCCACCCGATGCCTCTGTTGTAGGATGTAAATAGATCTTTACGGTGAAGCAACGGGAAGATGACAGTGTGGACCGCTACAAGACAAGGCTTGTAGCACGAGGGTTCACCCAGACTTATGGGGTGGACTATCAGGATACCTTCTCACCAGTGGCCAGACATTTGACATTGCACATTCTTCTATCAGTTGTTGTGTTTTGAGACTGGGCTCTATACCAACTTGATGTGAAGAATGTGTTTCGATATGGATATCTACAGGAGGAGGTATATATGCAGCAACCACCGGGGTTTGTTACTGAGGGGGATACTCAGAAGGTGTGTAGGCTCCACAAGGTCATTTACGGCATGAAGCAGAGTCCGAGAGCTTGGTACCAGAAGCTATCAGAGTTGGTAGAGCACCAAGGGTCTGTGTGCTCTACTACGGATCATTGGATTTTTGTTCAGAGGACATAGAGAAGTGCAGTTGCTATTCTAGTTTATGTTGATGATATTATTATTACGGGTGATGATCAGCAGGGCATTCAGGCTGCCAAGGAGTTCCTAGGTCAACAGTTTGTAATCAAGGATCTTGGTAGTCTTTGTTACTTCCTTCGATTAGAGTTCCCCAGGAACCAAAGTGTTCTTGTGATGACCCAGAGGAAGTTTGTGTCTGATCTTCTACTTAAGACAGGGATGACAGGGTGCAAGCCTTCTATTACCCCTATGGATCCGAGCATGAGATGACACTGAAGAGGTAGACAGAATGAGATACAAGGAGCTTGATGGGAAGCTCCTCTATGCTACTATCACCTTGCCAGACATATCCTTTGTGGTAAGCAAGGTGAGCCAGTTCATGGAGCAGCCCAGGAAGGTTCATATAGATGATGTCTATATGATTCTGAGATATTTGAAGTCTTCATCAGGTACTGGTCTTATATTATGTAGAGGTACACCGCTTGAGGTGACAGCTTGTTGATGAATCCACGATTCATCATCTCAATATCTTGATCTTAGCAAAATCCACGAGTAAATTCGCTAATAAATGTCTATAAAATCAATAAATTAACAAAATAACTCTTGTGAATAAAACACACTAATTATAGTATATTAGATTGTACAAAATAAATTAACACTAAAAAGCCACAAATTAAAGGAGTTTTTCACCTGTAAATAGCCTAAAACTTCATATTTTTTAATAATTTTATTTCAACTCCTTTTTGGCTAATTCTTTCTCTAACTTGATTATAAAAATGTATACAAAAATACAAAATAAATTTTACCTCAAATAAATGCTCCTAGATCCCAAAGACAAAAAGCCGTAAAGTCCAACTTCCAGGCCAAATTCCCGCTCTGTATGAACTCCAAATTTACCAAACTCACTTTTAAAGTTCAAGTTAGAAAATTATCTATCCAACGGAGTGGTTTCATTAAAATCGAAGCTCATTTGCAAAAGTTGGGTTTTGGGACCTAGATGTACATTATATATCATGTATATATCCATTCTTTCTTCATTTTTTATTTTATCTTTCTTAATTACTAAAAATACAAAAAAAATCATGTTTGTGTTTTATTTTGATTACAGTATTTTATTGTATTTTTCCGTTGTAAATATCTCTTATTAAAAAGATAAAAAAATTAAAATTAGAAAAGTAAAAAATGTACATGT
The DNA here is from genome assembly GCA_037367405.1 of Ottelia alismoides. NCBI lineage: Eukaryota > Viridiplantae > Streptophyta > Magnoliopsida > Alismatales > Hydrocharitaceae > Ottelia > Ottelia alismoides. The sequence continues at coordinate 221,757 of JAZKJV010001606.1, forward strand.
TGTTTGTATTCCCTTGTAAATTCCCCACTATTTTTCCATTCTTTATATTTTTTGTTGTATTTAAAGTAGCCTACTTAATTTTATTTTATTTATTTAATTATTTTACATTCTCTACAATAACCACCAATTCAACTCCATTATTCCACCATGTTTTCCAACTTCCCATTCAACTCCATTAATAATTCAACCTCCCATTCAACTCCACCACTTTAATAACCTCTCATTCCATTCTCTTTATATACATCTCATTCTCCTCATTTTTGCCTTTGATCCATCTTTATGTGAGGAGAGCCGAGTTCCAAGAGTTGAATCGGTGACAATGACGCAATCGCGGTTGAGCGACGATGGCCCTCTCTCCGGTGAGATCCGTTAGTTTTTTGGCCAACATCGCAGCCGCAACCGCGCGCTGCTCGAGCTCATCGTACGCCGGCGATTCGAGCGAAGACCGTGTTCTCGTGAGCACACCATAGGCGACCGCGTTCATTTTAGGTAAATTTTCCCTTCATTTTATCATCTTGTCATTTTTGCATTTTTTTTAGTTCATCATATCATCACTCACCATCTTCCATTTGTTCTAATCCACATATTATCACCAAATCATTTTTTTCCCACATTTGTTTCATTCCCTGTTTAAGAAAATTAAAAAAATGAAAACAAAAAAAATTAAAAAAGCCTTTATTACAGCAGTAAAAAAATCAAAAAAAGAAAAAAAAGAAAAAAATTTACACGGAGCAGCAGTGCCGCTGCCCCCCTTCCCCAAGGGCAGCGGCGTCGTCGCCCCTTCCTCCATAGCCACCATCGCGGGCGGCCGCTCCTCCAGTGCGGCCACGCCGCTCCCCTCGCGGCGCCGCCGCCCCCAGCCGACCGCGCCTCCCGCCGTTGCGGGCCTCCCTCTCCACCTCCCAGCAGCCGCCGGGCACCCGCCGACAGCCCCAGAGCCTCCTCCACCGGCCGCAATCACCGCCCCTCCGCCGTGAGGCTACGCCACCGCCTCCTCGCGGCCGCGGCGGCCGCGCGCCCGCCGTCGCCCCATTCCCCGTTGGGATCATCTGGAGAAAGAAGAAGGTGCATTTGCTTTTAATTTTTTATTGTGAAATTTGCATATTTTATTTCTCATGTTTCTGTAATTACAAAATCGTTCATGTACATAAGTTGCATTGTAATTTTAGTTTCTGTAATTGCAAGGATACCCCTGTGTTCGTACTTTACTTTGGACACCTGTTATGCATCTTTATATTCAATGAAAAATGCTTTCATGTTGAGCAACTAATTCTCTACATTGTGGATATTTATTTGTATTTTTGTGAGTTATTATGAATTAATTAAAATTGTCAAACTGAAAGTCGTCATATTTTACCCAATCAGTGCTCTTAAAATCATATCTAACTCACGGTTGCTCCAAAAATTCCACAAAAATTAGATATGATGCTTTGATATATGATTGAGATACTGTCCAAATTTCAACCAAAATGGAGTTGTCTTGTGTCTGAAATAAATTAAAGAGTGATTTGGATATTTGATTTTTAATTAAATCCACAGACATCCTTTTTGCAAAATTTCAAGTCTCCTGGATTCCATATGAAAACATCTTTTTGAGATAATTCACACTCTGATTAACTTGCTATTGTGGATTAACTAGGAATTAATTACTCATTGTCACTCTGATTTCACTAAAAAATCCATAAAAAATTCATAACTTGTCAAAAAATTCCAAAAATAATATTGTAGCTTCCTTGCATCATGTTTATATTTCAGTAAATTTTTCATAATTTTTGCTTTCTGTTTGTGTGAGAAATTACGAAAAAACCCATAAAAAGTGTGTATTTTTCATTGTTGCTTTTTAAACCATAAAATTCCAAAAAAAATATCTTGCATTCATCTCTGGATTAGGACTATAGAAAAATATAATTTGGCTGAATTGGATTATTTTGACATTAAAATTAATTTGGCCTTATTATATGCTTTCTTAGTATCGTAATTCACCCGCATTGGCATTCGTTTTGCATTAAAAAAAATTAAAAAAAAATATACCGCTTGGAAATCTAGACCTAAGTTTTCAAATTAAACCCAAGTTGTTCCTTTGCCTCCCTGAGTTCGACCCCGGACTTGCCCGGGATATAAATTAAGCCAAGACACTCTTCACGGAGATCCTCTCGGTTCTGACCGAATCGCTAAGTACATGTACCACAACGAACACGAATTATTTATCGTATTTAACGTCTCGTTACTTGTGCAGATGCAGATTATGCAGGATGCCCTAGAGATAGGAAGTCTATTTCTGGCTTTACAATTTTTTGGGAGCTCACTTGTGTTGTGGAAAAGATAGTGGTTGCTAGATCCAATGTAGACTCTGAGTACAGAGACATGGCTCAGGGGAGCACAGAGATGATGTAGGTTAAATCGGTCTTAACTGATCTTGCAATAGAGGTACCTCTTCCAATGCAGCTTCTATGTGACAATAAAGCAACTCTTTTTATTGCCACTAATCTTGCATTCTATGAACGAACCAAGTATATGAGATGAATTGCCACTATACCAGAGACATGATCAAGAAGGGTTCATATCCACCTCCCATGTTTCTAGTAGAGATCAGACGACTGATATATTCACCAAAGCACTTGCTAGAGATCCACTTCAGAGATGTTGTTCCAAGCTGAGCATGATAGACATATATGCTCCAGCTTGAGGGGGAGTGTTGAGATATTTGTATCTCATTATATGTATTTCTTGTTTTTATTCCTTTCATGTATCTCTTATATATTTACCTAGTGCTCTTCTCGTATATAAGAGAGCCTTAGGGTCTCTAAAATTATAAGCTACTCATTTTTATCCAACAAATGGGAAAGCATTTCCATGGACTTTGTTACTAGCTAACCTTAGATGACCGAAGGTAAAGATAGTATATGGATTATAGTAGATCGTCTGACCAAGGCAGCATACTTATTCTAATGAGATTATCTTCCACTCTAGACCAACTTGTTGAGTTATATGTTACACATGTGATCCATCTCCACGGTATCCTAAAGGAGGTAATTTCCAATCGCGATTCACGATTCACCACACACTACTGGGAGAACTTCATGAAAGCCTTAGGCATACAGCTATGCTTGAGCACAACTTGTCATCCGCAGTTAGATGGTCAATCAGAACGTATCATTCAAACTCTAGAGGATATGCTACGAGCATGTGCCTTAGAATGGAAAGGATCATGGATTAAACATTTACCTCTTGTAGAATTCGCCTACAACAATAGTTACCATACAAGTATTGGCACGGCACCATTTTAAAGCACTATATGGACGTAGGTGTACTACTACTCTGTGTTGGCAAGAGGTTGGGATAAAGAACCTTTACAATTCAGATAAACTCAAGGAGACACGGGAAGTTGTAGAGCTTGCTCGAAAAAGACTAATAGTTGTTCAGAGCCGGCAGAAAAGCTATAGTGATAACAGGAAAAAAGATCTTGAGTTTGAGGTAGGTGACTTTGTATTCCTCAAAGTATCGCCTATGAAGGGAGTTCAGAGGTTCGTCTTGCGTGGGAAGTTGGCACCCAGGTTCGTGGGCCTCTTTGAAATTATCCAGTAGATTGGAAAAGTTGCATATAGACTTGCACTTCCGCCACATGTTTCGGCAATACATGATGTTTTTCAAGTATAAAATCTGAAAAAGTATATTAAGGATCATGAACATAAGATAAGCTATGATGATATGCATGTTGAACCAAACTTGACATACCTAGAAATACACGTGCAAATACTAGATATAAATATCAAGAAGTTGAGGAAAAAAGAGGTGCCTCTAGTTAAAGTATTATGGCAGAACCAAGAGTTTGAAGAAGCCACAAGGGAACCCGCGACATAAATGAGAGAAATATCCCTATTTATTTAAATGATAATACTATTGTTGAGGGAATGAGAATTAATTAACGAGCGGTCCTAGGGTTCTCTTATATAGGAGAGGAACCTATTGGGCAAATTACAAGATGAGGACAAAAGAAATAGAAATTAAGCAAAACAATGAAAATAATAACAAATATCTCAATACTCCCCCTCAAGTTGGAGTGTAGATATCGATCAGACTCAGCTTGGAACAACATCTCCGATAGGCCCCCCTGGCAAGAGCCTTAGTAAGAACATCTGTTGTCTGGTCTCCAGAGCTGACATGCATAGTGGCGATAAGACCCTTTTGTATCATGTCGCGAGTATAGTGACAGTCCACCAATATGTGATTCGTCCTCTCATGAAAGGCTACAGCCCAGTTGTCACATTGGAGGTGCATCGGAAGAGGCATCTCTATCGTCAGATCGGTAAGAACAGATCTGACCCACACCATATCTGTGCTAGCCTGCGCCATGGCCCTGTACTCTGACTCAGCACTCGATATGGCAACCACAGTCTGCTTCTTGCTCTTCCATGAAAGCAGGGAATTCCCTATAAACATAGCAAAGCCTGATGTAGGCTTCCTATCTGTAGAGATATATGTTATGTTATTTGTAGTGTTTCATATTTTCTATTTTCTTATGGACTCTTGATGTAATTTACCCATAGGCTACTCCCCTATATAAGAGAGCCTAGGGCGTATGGAATAAACAAGTCTCTTATTTTTCCCAACATGGTATCAGAGCGACGATCCTAGACCGGAGTTCTCGAACCAAACCCGAACCCTAGCCCCCACCTCCAAGCCCTCCACGCGTCGCCTAGGACTCGGCCTCTGCCTTCCCCGTGCGCCCAGGCCACCTTGGTCCCCTGAGCGTTGTGACTCGGCCTTACGTATCCCGCCTAGTGCATCTCGCCTAGGCTGTGACTGTGCGTGTATCTCGCCTAGTGCACGCCGCCTCTCTCTAGGGTTCGGCCAACCCTAGGGTATCTTCGTCTGCAAGGAGACCTCCGCCCGCGTCTCCACGTTAATGGGTTTGGTTGCTTGAGTGTACACATGCAACCGAACCCATGAATGTCAGTGTAGACAATCATATCTTCAGTCTATAACCCTAGTCTTCTATTATCATCATGTCAGAAAGCAAGGCAGATATCACATCTACAGGCGCCTTCAGAGGTCATGCGCCTATTGTGAAGATGGACGGGTCAAACTATGAACGGTGGGCGATGCAGTTCATGAGTATGATGAAGTCAACCGGTAAGAAGCACATTCTTACTGAGGAAGAGCCTGTTGAGAAGACTGGGGTCAACGCCTCATGGGAGGCAGATGATGCATATGCTAAAGTTTGGCTATCAGGACATTAGCAACTGAGATTGCCAATAATATTCTCCATCAGCCCACTGCAAAAGCAATGTGGGGTATTCTGGCTACTACCTATTCACACGCAAAGAATGAGACGAAGATTCTGCAACTCCAGCATGACATCTTTACAATCAAGCAGAATGGACGGCCTCTACACTCATTATACACATCTTTACGTGGAATGTTTGAGAAGCTCTACAGCTTCATGCCTCTCACGGCGACTCCTGGGCAACAGAAGAACTACCGGAATGCCACTATGGTTGGTGTATTTATGGCAGCCCTTGATCCAGAGTACGAGGCAGCACATTCCCAAATCTTGGCAGATTCCACTATTCCTCCGATGGAGGAAGCTTTTCACATATTGAGTCGTATTACTGTTCCTTCATCTATTGCAAATCAGACTGCATCAGCTATGGCAGCGAATCAAGGTCGTGGGGGTCATCATCAGTTTCGTGGTTGTGGACCTCAACGCAGAGGAGGTCGTGTTTGACCATCATGCACTTTTTACCATTGTTCTGGACATACCGAGGACACACCGAGGACACATGTTATTCCAAACATGGATTTCTTGCTTCTGCACGAGTAGCTGAACAGATTGAACGCTTTGATGATCTTGTAGTTCGTCTGAGGGACATTATTCCTCCATCCGGTCCTGTTGCATCAGCGCCTGCCTCTGAGAGTCATTCTGACGTTGCTGCTTCTGCATCCACCAGTACCTCATGTAGCATTTGTGCATTCACTAGCAGTAGTGGATATGATACTTTAGAGTGGATTATGGACTCTGGTGCCACACATCATCTATGTGGTGATCGAGGTCTACTTACAGCCTACAGACAAGTTCCTCCAGGTCGTACGGTGGTTATTGCTAATGGGATGCACTCCCCGATTACTGGACAGGGGGAGATTAGCCTGACACCCTCTATGCACCTCAAGAATGTGTTGCACGCATCTGATTTTTCTATGAATTTGTTGTCCATTAGCTAACTTACAAAGGATTTACATTGTCGAGCAATTTTTGATCCATCTTCTCTTATCTTTCAGGACATCCTTACGGGTAACGTGATTGGGCGTGGCTATGAGCATGGTGGCCTATATCGTCTCAGTCGGACTCCATATGTTGGAATCTTCACTCTTCCTGCTGGACCTGTCTCTCCATTCATGTGGCACTTGCGCTTTGGCCATCTACCGCTTCAGAAATTGTGTCGTGTTTTACTTCAGGTTTCACCTCACGCGTCCATCCAATGTGAGGTTTGCCAGTTGGGAAAGCATCATCGGTCTACCTTTCCCAGTCGTCAGATTCGGAGTAGTAGCTCCAAGTTTGAGTTGTTTCACGTTGATATCTGGGGTCCTAGTCGTGTTCCTGATCATCAGGGACATGGATTTTATATGGCCATTGTGGATGATTTATACGTGTTTCTTGGGCCTTTTCGTTAAAGAATAAATCTGAAGCTGGGAATGTTATCATAAATTTCATAAATGAAGTTTGTAATGTTTTTTCCGCGTCTGTAAAGATTGTGAGAAGCGATAATTTAGAATTTTGTACTCATACTCTCTCAAATTACTTTTCAACACAAGGGATTATCCACCAAACATCATGTGCCTATACTTCCCAACAAAATGGAGTTGCAGAAAGGAAACATCGTCATTTACTTGATGTCACCAGGACGCTTCTCATACAGAGTCATGCTCCTCATTCTTTCTGGGGCAATGCTGTCCTTACGGCATGTTATCTCATTAATCGCATGTCGTCGTCTGTCTTAGGTGAGAAGATTCCTTTTTCCCTAGCTTTCCCTAAAAAAGAATTGTTCTCTCTTACCACACGTGTGTTTGGCTCGGCTGCCTTTGTCCACCAGTTGTCTCCAGGTATTGGCAAGCTCTCTCCTAGGGATGTCAAGTGTGTTTTCGTCGGGTACTCCAGGATACAAAAAGGTCACAGGTGTTATGATCCGTTGCGCAGGAAATACTTTGTTAGTGTTGATGTCACCTTTTTTGAGTCTGCTATGTACTTCTCCCCTACAGGTGATCGGTTGGTATCCTCAGACACTGATGAAGCCATATACATGCCACCACGACCATCACCTCCACCACTACCTACATCTCCTACACCTCCTGTTACAATTCATGTTCCCCCTTTGCCACTCCACTATACCCGTCGGCCTGCTTCTGCTCAGGGTCACCGCCCATCATCTAGCTCGCCTGAGGTATGTTCTGAGAATATAATCAATAATGATGGATCTAACGATTTACTTGAGCAGGCAGTGTTACAGAGGCCAGATGAGGATGCAGGTGATTTGGATCTACCTATTGCACTTCGGAAACAGAAGCGCAGCTGCGCATCATATCCTATAGCATCCACTGTTTCTTTTGATCGTTTATCTGGCGAATTCAGGAGCTTTGCCATTGCACTATCTACGGTGGATATTCCACGGAATTACCAAGATGCATTGAAGGACAGTAGATGGCGTTTAGCTATGGAAGAAGAGATGGCTGCTCTTCAGTCAAGAGGTACCTGGAGCCTTGTCCCTGCACCTACCGGTGTGTCTACAGTGAGTTGCAAGTGGATCTTCACAGTTAAGAAGAATGCAGATGGCAGCATTGACAGATACAAGGCACGCCTGGTTGCTCGTGGGTTTACACAGACGTATGGGGTGGATTATCTTGATATATTCTCGCCGGTTGCTCGCCATTCCACCCTACGGATCCTTCTTTCTATTCTGGTTACTCGTGATTGGCCATTATTCCAATTAGATGTTAAGAATGCATTTTTATATGGTGACTTACAGGAGGAAGTCTACATGCAACAGCCACCTGGTTTTGCTGTTGAGGGGGAGTGTTCTAAGGTGTGTAGATTTCATAAAGCCATCTATGACCTTAAGCAGAGCCCTAGAGCTTGGTTCCAGAAGCTCTCAGACCTATTTAAAAAACAGGGGTACATACGTTCCAATACAGATCATTCCCTGTTTATACAGAAAACATCCGGAGGTATTATTGTAATTATGGTGTATGTAGATGATATCTTGATTACAGGTAATGATGGACAAGGAATTCAGAGGGCAAAAGAAGTGTTGGGTCGTGAATTTGTCACCAAGGATCTTGGAGTCCTTAGATATTTCCTGGGACTGGAGTTCGCCAGAAATCCTTATAGACTGGTAATGACCTAGAGGAAATATGTCACTGACCTGTTGAGTGAAACATGAATGCTTGGATGCCGACTGGCTACTACACCTATGGATCCGAGCATGAAATTATATGATGATGACACTGATGAGGTGGATAGGAGAAGATACAGAGAACTGGTGGGAAAACTTCTTTATGTTATTATTACCAGACCTGATATCTCTTTTGCTGTTAGTCGGGTGAGCCAGTTCATGGAGCAACCACGTCAGGTACATATGGATGCTATACATATGATACTCAGGTATCTTAAATCATCTCCAGGTGCAGGTCTATTATTCAAGAAAGACAAGGAGATTGCTATCTCAGCGTGTGCAGATGCAGACTACGCAGGATGTCCCAAGGGTAGGAAGTCCACCACTGGATTTGTTGTATAGGTTGGAAACTCTCTTGTCTCATGGAGAAGCAAGAAGCAAACTGTTGTAGCCAGATCTATTTCTGAGTCTGAATATAGGGCTATGTCCCAGGTCAGTACAGAAATGATGTGGGTGAAAGCTGTTCTTACAGATCTATATATAGAAGTCCCACTTCTTATGGCTCTGGAGTGTGATAATCAAGCTGCTATATTTATTGCCAATAATCCAGCATTTCATGAACGGACCAAGCACATTGAGGTTGATTGTCACTATATACGAGATATGATTAAGAAGGGTTTTATTTCTACGTCTCATGTTAGCTCAGGGGACCAAACTGCAGATATCTTTACCAAGGCATTACTTAGAGGGCCATTCCAGAAGTGCTCGTCTAAGCTGAGCATGATCGACATCTATGCTCCATCTTGAGGGGGAGTGTAGAGATATATGTTATGTTATTTGTACCGTTTCATATTTTCTATTTTCTTATGGACTCTTGATGTAATTTACCCATAAGCTACTCCCTATATAAGAGAGCCCAGGGCGTATAGAATACACAAGTCTCTTATTTTTCCCAACACTATCCTTTGAACACCCAGCATAATCTGCATCTGCACATGCGATAACTGAAAGAGATGTGCCTCTATTGAAAAGTAGTCTTGTACCAGGTGAAGTGTCCAGATATCTCAGAATCATATGGATTATATCTATATGTGCATGTCTGGCTACTCCATGAACTGACTCACTCTTTGCATCGTCAATGACATCATTGTTCTTATATATATATATAAGTATTTTTTACTGTTGGATATTTTATAGAATATATAGCAATCTGCTACTGCGTAGCAGAAATTTTAATTTTTTTTCCATTTTTTAAACCATTTTCTCTTATTTATTTCAAGTGTTAAAATTGATAGTATTCGCGCTTCGGTCCTCGGATTTCGACGCATAATAATTTATTTCGATCATCTATGAATGACGATCAACATGAATATAATATTCATATACTTTTGATTGGATTTAAATCCTCGTAGTTTTCGAGATACGGTTTTGATTTGCGGCCAAATTTTGTGACTTAAAATATCAATTGATCTCTGATTTACGAATGGTCGACTCTGTTGGTCTTTTTCGTCGAATTGGATTTTATGGCGGTCTCGATTTGTTTTGCGGTTTCCGATTTCGCGATGCGGCTTTTCCGTGGCACATATTACAATGTGATAGACTTTTGGTCGATTTCACTCGAAAGACTTTTGATTCACGATTAATTAATCAATTTAGGCTATTTGCTATTGATTGACAACTTTATTCAATTATACGGACCCTAATCGGGTCGAGTTCGGGTTTAATTGGATCCGGATGCTACGTATTTTCTTTCAAATTTCTCTAGATATAAGGGGAAACTACGTTGAAATTTTTCTTAAAACATCACCCGATGTAAGGCGAAACTCTGTCAAAATTTTTCTTGAAATATCACCCGATGTAATGGGAAACTCTACCAACATTTTCTTTGAAATATCACCCGATGTAAGGGGAGACTCTGTTAAATTTTTTCTTGGATTATCACCCAATATAAAGGGAGACTCTATCGGAATTTTTAAAGAATTCATATTCTTCGTGTTCTTCACGTTCTTCGTTCGTTCTTCACATTCTTCGTGTTCTTCGTGTGTTCTTCCTGTTCTTAACATGCAAATAGAATTTAATCATTTCAGGAGCTATTAAACCCTAATTGAACACGAATCAAAGTAGATCAGTCACTTTGAGATGTTAACATGATCAGGTAACGAACTCTTGGCTCTTGTTGTTGGGTTTTCAAGTCAAACTGGATAAAATTAACGTTTATTATGTTCTTTATTTTGAAGAACGTTCTCATGCTTGATTCACGATTTACTCTAAAATAATTGCTAAAATAGTTTTGGTGAAATGAATCATCCTTGCTGTTACAGTGATAATTATGCAATATTATACTGATACTAGCTAAAAATTGATATGGCATAAATGAGATCTGGTTTCAAGTTTCATACTATCTTTTACGATAAGGATGGCTTGAATAGATACTACAAGTCAGGCATGCAACCTGTAGATTTATCAGAATAGCATCCGTATTGGCAGGACAAACCTAGGTGGTACACGGTTGCCGGATATGTTAAGCGTGCGAAACAAATTATTTGCAATGTGTGTTACTCGGCTGCCATTAAGTGGGTTGACTGACTGAAGATGTGATCGTGCCATTTGGAGGCACGGGTGGTTTGATAGCAGGTGGGTCATGATAATATGTAATTAAAGCTGCTAGTATATGTAATTAAAGGTTATTATGTGGTTTTAAACTACCAAGTCCTCGAGGACGGTGTGCTTCCTTATTTGTCAGAATGAGGGTTTCCAACCCTGAATAATAAAACAAAAAGAAAATTGTTACGATAGTATTTGAGGATTGGTTGAGGTGACATGCGGTGGCATAAGCTCACCAGATCAACGCAATCTCCAATTCTTGAGTGTCCACAGCTTCGAGGTCTGTGGAGGGGAGAGGACCAATCCCTAATGTGGCTAGAATGGATAGAAACTAAAATAAAAATAGAATAAAGGAACAACAGTATAATTTGATTTGTTGAACCTTTCAAATATCATGTTTGGTCTATGTTTCATTTCTTCATTATTGAGAACTGGCTCATCTCTTTCCTATGTTTTCTGAAAACCTAACATACATCGGAGAGTCATCATAGGGCCAGTACACATCCAACCAGCCACAATAGCATTACTCTTTAAGGTAGTTGGTAATATTTTTGTGCATTTCCTTTCCAGCTGATGTACATGTAAATGGTTATAGTGGGACAACGTACCATGTAAACTTTATTATGTGAATGAAAAAGTGTTGAAATGATTTCTTCTTAGTATTTTTAATTGTAGTCTATTCTTGAATGTTAGTTGTGCTTGTTGGATAAATTATTGCTGAGTAACCAGATCTAGATATGGGAGGATGAGATGACCCAGAATCGAGGTCGTGACATTAATCATCATAATAAAACACAAATCAAAATAGCTTGGGGTCATCTGAAAGTTAAATGATTAGGTAAGGAATTAAAGTATGATATAAAGAATTTTATCATTTCTGTATTATGTGCTTAAAAAAATTATTATATAAAAATTGACATAGTTGTAAGTAGATCCATCAAAAGTTAATGTTTTGCTTGTTACAATAAGGACGAGTTAGAGTAGACACTACAGGTCGAGACTTGGTGGCGAAGCTCTATTAATCGCATTTGGTGTTCAGGGTCGGTTGTAATGTTCTCCTGCTTTAGCTATCCATTATTTAGGCAATTAGGGCGGTGGTCGGGCTGATCGAGGTTTAGGATGAGTCATTGCTTGGCTCTATTCTCGAGGATTAGGACACGTTTGCAGTAGATGTGGATCACTATTGTTTGACATGCCTCTTTGGACGGATTTGATCAATAATGATGCCTTCACAGCTAATGTGTTTGATTCACAATACGGATCCAATATGTTAGTTTCATATTTAGCACCTATGGAAGTCAATCTATTGTGATATCTATACCACTTCATGGCGGATCAGATAGAATAATTGGATCACTACAAATACAATTCCTCAAACAAGCATAACATTACATAGCACTTTCTTACAAGATAAATGAATAAACAAGGATGAAACTTTTGGGCAGGCAAGGGAGCTCACAAAGGAACTTGTTAGTGTAGAGGCGCAAGCAGCAGTATAGGACCTGAATGCAGATGGAGCACTTGGGCCTGATGATTTTCCTATTCTTTTCTCAAGGAGTTCTGGTTATTTCTCAAGTCCGATATTATGGATGTTATGTATGAATTTACTTCAAGAAACTATGGGTTTGAGAGGTTGAACTGTGCATCCATCTTCCATTTCCCGAAGGAGGTGTCTGAGAAAGTGGAGATATATAACCGACTATTCTGTCAAATGAGATCTATCTTGTGGTGTCAAAGGTTTTGGAAAATCGACTACGTGGTGTACTAGACGGTCTTATTGATGAAATCCAGAATGTGTTCACTCTACCTGATGATGGATAGCATTGTGATGGGTTCAGAAATTGTGGGTAACTAAAAGCGTGGATGGATACATGGTCTCCTGTGGAAAATCGACTTCTTGAAGGCTTATGATTGTGTAGAATGATGTTCCCTATGGGTGGCTTTAGCGAAGCATGGCTTCCCGGATGTGGGGATCTCCTATTTAAAGAGGAGTGTTACCACGACTTTCATGGATGTCATGATTAATGAAAAATCCAATGGTTGTCTTTATAAGCCATAACGAGTTGTCCATTCAAGGAAGAATAGCTGCCAATCAGAATGGGCCCATTAGCTCTGATTCATGAATTGGCCCCGGCTCTTGGGAGGGTTCCACTTGCAAGAATAAGCCTTCAATGCTTGTAATGGGCCATGTATTTAAATGTTCAACAATGCAACGCCTAGTCGGGTCTGACTGACGATCTAATACTACCTTAGTAGGATCCAAAGCATCAGGAAAAAGCTCAACTACGCAAAACCCCATCAAGAGGTCTTACTAAGAATGAAAATTCTTCCCAACATTCTTAATGCACGTCAATAGCGTCTCTTTAAATGAGGGGCATGAGCCCTTGGGGGTCACCATGTCTCGGTTGTCACCCTTTTTCTAGTTGTAGAGATAGTTTCTACTATTATTATATGTTTATGTACCTTGTTTCTATTTCTCTCTTCTATTTAGACATCCATGTAATTTACCCTTATGGTCTCTCCCTATATAAGAGAGCCTAGGGTTTTCTTATTAATATAACGAAGACTCCTTTCTTCTAACATGGTATCAGAGCCGCCTTAGGGCTCTCCTCCCTTCCCCACCCGCCGCCCCTCCTCTTCTCTCGTCTATCCGCTCTCCTCCCAACGGCGGCTCCCAGCCGCACAAGTCAGCGGCCCCGCCGCCCTAGCGGGCCCCCCGAGCAGCCCTAGCGGGACCCCCCGCAGTCCGAGCGGCCCCTTCTGCCGCCTCCAGCCGCCCCAGCGGCTCTTCGAACCCCAGCCGCACCCTCCAGCCGCCCCCGCGGCACCCTCCAGCCGCCCCAGCGGCACCCTCCAGCCGCCCCTGCAGCCCTTGGCACCCCAGTGGCACCCCCCTCTGCCGCCGTAGGGCTTCCATAGCCTCCAGCAGTCCATAGGCGTCGTTTTTCGAGGTGATTCAAGGTCTGTAAGCTTCCTTCGAGGCGTGCCCTAGACCCCTCTTCCTCCGGTTTATGGATTTGAGTGCGTAAAAGTCTACACACGTACTCAAATCCAATGCAGTTGGTGTAGACATTCATCACAGTGTCTATTATCCCCTCGTCTTCTTCGAGCAGCAGTATGTCAGAATCGAAAGTCGATTTGCCCTCCACCGGCGCTTTCAAAGGTCCGGCGCCAATAGTGAAGATGGACGGGTCTAACTATGAGCTATGGGCTATGCAGTTCATGAGTCTCATGAAATCAAATGGTAAGAAACACATTCTTACCGAGGATGAGCCTGCGGAGAAGACAGGGATCTATGCCTCATGGGAGGCTGATGATGCTTACGCAAAAGTATGGTTGTCTGGTACGTTGACGATGGAGATAGCTAATGATGTCCTCCATCAGCCCACTGCTAAGGCGATGTGGGACATCCTTGCCGCTACATATTCGCAGGTGCGAAATGAGACGAAGATGTTGCAGCTTCAACACGACATCTTTACGATGAAGCAGGCCGGCAGACCTCTCCATTCTCTATACACATCCCTAAGAGGGATGTTCGAGAAGCTTTACAGTACCATTCCTCTGACTGCTACTCCGGAGCAGCAGAAGACGTTTCGGAACGCCACCATGGTGGGCGTTCTACTTGCTGCCCTCGATCCTGAGTATGATGCTGCACGGTCACAGATTTTAGCAGATGCAGTCATTCCTCCAGTGGAGGATGTCTACAGGAGGCTCAGTCGTATTCCAGTTTCATCCAGCTCTTCTACTCCACCCCCATCTGCGATGGCAGCTTCGCGGGGGAGAGGTGGACCACATTCTGGGCGTGGTCGTGGACGTGGCCGTGGACCTCCAGGAAGAGGCGGCCGAGTCAGTCAGATGTGCTCGTATTGTCACAGAACTGGACACTCAGAGGAGACATGCTACTCAAAGCATGGGTTCCCAGCATCGGCACGGGTTGCAGAGCATTCACAGTCTCCTTTACCGTCTACGGCTGATCATAGATTTGACGAACTCGTGGCTCGTCTCCGTGATATTATGCCACATTCTTCTGGTGATTCATCTGGTGGCTCTTCAGATATTGCTGCCACAGCCTCTGCCAGTTCATCCGCCGCAGCCAGTTCTTCAGGTAGATCATCAGCCCTTATACCTTCACATGATATATCTGACTGGGTTATAGATTCCGGAGCTACACATCATCTCTGTCGAGATAGAGGAAGACTACAGGCCTACAGGGCTATTCCTCCAGGTCGCTCAGTACAGATAGCAGATGGTTCCCACTCACCCCTTGTTGGCCAGGGGGAGGTTTTCTTATCTTCCACTATGCAGCTACAGAATGTTTTACATGCCCCTGAGTTCTCACTGAATTTGATGTCTATTAGTCAGATTACAAAGGATTTGAATTGTCGTGCTATATTTGACCCGTCTTCTCTCATTTTTCAGGACATACTCACGAGCAAGGTGATTGGCTGTGGCTCTGAGCAGAACGGTCTATATCGGCTGGTTCGGGAATCATATGCTGGCATCTCCACTCACTCAGCTGGACTAGTCTCACCTTACATTTGGCATCTTCGTTTTGGTCACCTTCCGCTCCAGAAGATGCGCCATCTTCTTCCCCAGATCTCTCCAAGTTGGTCGTTTCATTGTGAAACATGTCAGTTAGGAAAGCATCACAGGTCGAGCTTTCCAGGTCGTCAGAGTCGGAGCAGTAGCTCCCCTTTTGAGTTGTTACATATAGATATATGGGGTCCGAGTCGTGTTCCCGATCACCAGGGGCACAGGTTTTATCTTGTGGTAGTAGATGACTTTTCTCGTGTCTCTTGGGTTTTTCTTCTGAAGAATAAGTCTGAAGCAGGAGATGTTATCAAAAATTTGATTAATGAAGTGCAGAATGTTTTCTCTTCATCTGTCAAATACGTTCGGACTGATAATGCCCTGGAATTTTGTACGCGTTCTCTTTCTCAATTTCTGTCATTGAAGGGTATTATTCATCAAACCACCTGTGCATATACGTCCCAACAAAATGGTGTGGCGGAAAGAAAGCATCGCCATCTCTTGGATATCACTCGTACCTTGTTGATTCAAAGTTGTGCTCCTATTTCTTTCTGGGGGGATGCTGTCCTTACTGCATGCTATCTGGTCAATAGAATGCCGTCCTCTGTCCTTGGAGAGAAGATACCCATTTCGCTTATTTTTCCGGACAAGGAGCTATTCTCACTGCCACCACGTGTCTTTGGCGTTGTGGAGTTTGTCCATCGTCTATCTCCTGGACTTGACAAGCTCTCTCCAAGGGCAGTCAAGTGCGTCTTTGTTGGGTATTCCAGAACCCAGAAGGGATACCGGTGTTATGATCCTACAACCAACAGGTACTTTGTTAGTGCGGATGTCACTTTCTTCGAGTCGGTTATGTATTTCTCACCAGCTGGGGACAAAATGGAACCATCCACCACCACTGATGATATTTTGGTTCCACCACCACCTACTTGTTTGTCACCTGACTCGTCTCCTGTGTCAGTTCCCATGCCAGCACCACCGCCACCACCACCTCCACCTCCACCCATTCCACGGCGAATCATATCACCATTCCCTATCCACTATACGCGTCGGTCAGGTCCCGCTCAGGCAGCTCATGAGCCAATCACTACGCCTCAGGTATGTTCAGATGATGTTACTAATGACGGGTCAGGTTTGGTACATATGCAGGATGACTCCTCACAGGCGGACCCAGATGATGATCTTGATGTTCCGATTGCTATTCGGAAACAGAGACGACAGTGTGCATCCTATCCACTTGCTTCCCAAGTTTCCTTTCACCGACTCACAGGTGATTTCCAGAAGTTTGCCACAGCTTTGTCTTCCGTGGACATACCACGGACATACCAGGAAGCCTTGAAGAGTGAATGTTGGAGTTTAGCTATGGAAGAAGAAATGGGGGCCTTGCAGTCCCGTGGCACATGGTCTTTGGTCCCTGCACCTCCTGATGCATCCGTTGTGAGCTGCAAATGGGTCTTCACAGTCAAATATCACGCAGATGGCACATTGGATAGGTACAAAGCACGTTTGGTCGCCCGTGGATTTACGCAGACATATGGCGTTGATTACATGGATACATTCTCTCCAGTGGCGAGATACTCGACTCTCCGTATCCTCCTGTCTGTTGCAGTAGTTCGTGACTGGAGCATTTCTCAGCTAGATGTCAAGAATGCATTCCTGTACGGGGACTTACAGGAGGAAGTCTACATGCAGCAGCCACCCGGGTTTACTGCTGAGGGGGAGAAGCATATAGTCTGTAGACTTCACAAGGCTATATATGGCCTTAAACAGAGTCCACGAGCGTGGTTCCAGAAGCTGTCCAACCTAATTGAACACCAGGGATTCAAGAGGTCCAATGCTGATCATTCGTTGTTCGTCCAAAAGTCCTCGGGAGGTACGGTTGTCATAATGGTCTATGTGGATGATATTCTAGTCACAGGGGACGATATTCAGGGCATAGCGAGGGCGAAGGCATTCCTAGGTCGTCAGTTTGTTACAAAGGATCTTGGAACCCTAAGATATTTTCTGGGGTTGGAATTTGCAAGGAATGCACATGGTTTGGTGATGACACAAAGGAAGTACATTACAGACTTCCTGGTTGAGACTGGTATGGATGGTTGCAAACCATCAAGCATCCCCATGGACCCCAACATGAAGTTATATGATGGTGATACTGATGAAGTGGATAAGAGGAGATATAGAGAGATGGTGGGAAAACTCCTCTACATTACTATAACCCGTCCAGACATTGCATTTGCAGTTAGCCGGGTGAGTCAGTTTATGGAGCAGCCCAGACAGGTTCACATGGATGCTATACACATGATACTGAGGTATCTGAAGTCTACTCCTGGATTAGGGCTACTATTCAGAAAGGGTGCAGACTTATCCATCTCAGCGTGTGCAGACGCAGATTATGCAGGATGCCCTAAGGATAGAAAATCAACCTCAGGGTTTGCAGTCTTTGTTGGAGGCTCTCTGGTTTCTTGGAAAAGCAAGAAACAAACGGTGGTGGCAAGATCCGGTGCGGAATCCGAATACAGGGCAATGGCCCAAGCCAGCACGGAAATGATGTGGGTTCGCTCCGTATTAGAAGATCTACATGTAGCAGTACCTCTACCTATGAAGCTTCAGTGTGACAATCAGGCAGCATTGTTCATTGCCAACAATCCAGCTTTTCATGAGAGGACCAAGCATATTGAAGTAGACTGCCATTACACTAGAGACCTGATCCAGAGAGGATTGATATCCACGGCCCATGTTAGCTCAGGAGATCAGACTGCCGATGTATTCACCAAGCCATTGCTCAGAGGACCTTTCCAGAGATGTTCATCCAAGCTGAGCATGATCGACATCTATGCTCCACCTTGAGGGGGAGTGTAGAGATAGTTTCTACTATTATTATATGTTTATGTACCTTGTTTCTATTTCTCTCTTCTATTTAGACATCCATGTAATTTACCCTTACGGTCTCTCCCTATATAAGAGAGCCTAGGGTTTTCTTATTAATATAACGAAGACTCCTTTCTTCTAACACTAGTAGATCGGTGGCATGTTGCAAAGCAACTATTCCCTGAGAGTCCGACTCAAGAACACAACCCAACGTGTCCCTCCAGCTTCCAACTTTTCGAGTAACGGTGTCACATTCGGATAAGTCTCTCCTCCGGCGATTGGAGATTCCTCCACCTCCAGCTGGAAAAGATCTTCCCTAAACGCAGTTGCACGCAATATGGCATCGTCGAATCGCTTATAGCTGCTTCCACGAGCACATGCCTTCCCGCTCCATCAAACCATTGGGAAATGATTGAGATAACTCATATATAATCAACGAACACCTTCCTGACCAAACAGAAATCCTTCGCATGAACTGTCGACCCTTTGATTGTTAGGACCTTGCAGTAGACGAACTGAGTTGCTCTATCTTGTAGGTTTAGTTTTAGCCTCCTGACACTATCTCCATGGTGATCAGAGTCCGAAGCAAAATTGCATACACCTTCAACGTGGAAAGCACACGTGTACAGACCATCAAACCCTCCAGGTTTATGACATCCCTGCCAATGACAGACCTAATTCCCCTTCAAATGTCCTCCATGGTCCGATGCAAGCTTTCATCAGGTTGTTGCAAACGCCGACCAACATGCTGTCCAAAGAAGAGTCTGTCTGCACTACTACTTTTCCATCTTCGACGTGTCATTATCCTGCTCTACTAAGCATGCTCTTCGGCGGTGACCTATACCACCACATAAGAAGCACTTCACTGAGTTACAGCACAAACCCCCATAACGCCCACGGTCTCTGCACCGGTAGCACCTTGCATCTCGTCCTTTGATAGTTTCGTTTCTTCCAGCAGCCTGCTCCCCCTTAATCAGTTTCCAGCCAAGAACGTCATTTGGGGCCCCACTCCCCCACACCAAGCTCTCTTCCCTACACTGATGTCCTCCCCAACCTCCCAAACCTTCTTATCACCACCGTTCTCCATCTCCCCTATGCACCGACTCTCATGGTGACCAGCGGGGTACTTTAGAGACAACACAAAAAGTACAAAGATCTATGCTCCAAGGAAACGTAATTGGAAAGGTATTTCCAATGAAATAATAACTGTAGTTGCAACTTTTGTAGGTTTCTAGAATATTTGAAGATGCATTTTTTAATTGAAGGGTCTGATGCTTCTTACGAGTATAAAATTGTATTAAATAATAGTTTGAAGGGCATCTCTTGCAAAGAAATAGAATACGGAATATCAAAACATAAACAGGGATGTCAAAGACCAATGCTTTGAAAAGGCATCAAATAGAGGAGGAACCAACTTCGTTAACCATGCTGATCACATTAGCCTCCACATATCCTTTGTCAACACCCTTCAAGGTTGCGAATATTTCTAAGTGTTCCTTCACCTGTAAAGATTAACAAATATTTTTTTACCAAAATATATGGCGTACATAAAAGTTAAAGCAACATTACTTCGTAAGTATAAAGGGAAGTATACTCTAGTGGCACCAAGTGTGTTTGGAGGGGCAAATATTAACCAATATCATTACATTGTTAACGGAAGATAGAGAGCACTGGAAATTCCAAAGGCTCGACACTGTTTCCTCCAATTTACATAACTTTTCATAGCAAAAACATTTTCTAAGAAAAAATTGAAAAGTGTTTTTTGAAAAATACCCTGAAAATTACCTCATAATATGCCAAATCTCTTATAACACCGGTCCCTTAAATCCAGACTCCTCAAATTACAAATCTTAACAATACACAAGACTTTAATGTCCAAATTTTAGATGTTACAGACCCAAATATAAGGAATCAGATACTAAGGAAGGAAGTCTGAAATCATAGTCTAACGCCTAAACTAGATTTTGTCAGCATTACCACCACTTGCCAACATAAATGCATGGTTTTCCATGAGCACGAAGACTGATGGGATATTTATACAAAGTGCTCTCTCGCGTTCAAATTGTAACAGTAGAACAAGAATATGTATACGATGAAGTTGGTTCCATACCATTCTGAGTGGACATGAATTTATTAAAAATGTTTGAAGTTTGTACTTGTATAAATACACGTGAATATTTATTTCAACTACTTATTTTTACGGTTTTTATTCTGATTTATTTTTTCGACTTGTTTATAGAATAATAATACACATTTACTCTATTTTTAATGCAAGTAATATTTTTATTATTTTATGTGAATTTATTGGTGTTTTTGCTTAGGAATTAAGACAACTTTTAGTGTTAAGTTAATGAAAGCCATATTCATCAAAGACCAATTGGCTGGAGAGGAAAGTGAGGAGTATTTGACAGAAGGTCAAACAAGTGAATAAGGTGGAATGTAGAAGCCAGTATCATGATGCCACGCTGTCTTGGACCTAAGATGGTTGACCAAATAAAGTAAAAAAGAAGAAATAAATAGAAAAGGAAATAAAATAAGGGTCAAATAACAATGGTTCAAAATGGATATTGTCGTCAGAATAAGATTGACATTATCAATGAAGACTGCGAAACCAAATAAAGTCAAATGTTCAAACAACGAATTTTTAAAGGTATTTTATAGGCATAAAGTTTAAATAAAATACTAAAAACAAATTTACACATTAACATTTTTTATTTTAATAATTAAAAAGGTAAATAGAATAAAAATAGGTGAAACATACAAGTGTACGGGGTTAAATATAAAAAGTCGGAACTCGTCTTTTTATAGCGTTATTGTTTTATTAAATATTTTGAAGTTTTTTGTAATTAATTAATGTGGAAAAAAGTTCGAAAGAATAGAAAGGCTTGTTTTATTCTAGAGGTCTAGTGGTTCTTATATAGGACAAAACCCTAGAGAGCTCAAAGGAGAAAATACATAAATACCACAGAATATTCATGCCACATAGAACATTCTCTGAACATATACTCCTACCACATAGAATATTCTCTTAACATATACTCCTTCTACATAGAATATTCTCTTAACATATACTCCTGCCATATAGAATATTCTCTTAACATATATACTCCTAACACTCCCCGTCAAGTTGGAGCATATTTATTCGTCATGCCTAACTTGGAAACAATCCAGGAGAGTCGCTTCTTGGGTAGTGCTTTTGTGAAGACATCTGCAAGCTGAAGGTCAGTGTTGATGTGAGGCGTAGTAATCCTTCCAATCCTGACAGCATCACGAACAAAATGGCAGTCAACCTCTATATGCTTGGTTCGCTCAGAGAACACTGGATTCGTGGCAATATATGTAGCAGATTTGTTGTCACAATATAGTGGAATAGGAGTAGTGACAACCAAGGTTTAAAAAAGCGTAAGGCAGTCCGAGGCATTTTCCCAAAATGTGAGGCGAGGCGTAAGCCTCAAGGCGGTTGAGGCGTAAGCCTCAATTTTTTGGAAAGAAAAATTAAAATTAAAGCAAAATAAATTGGAATAAATACTAACAACACAAAATATTACAATATATTGTCCTAAAGTTCAATACAAACTACGAACCACAACTATGATTGTCCAAAGTTCAAATACGATTGCGAAATTAGAAAAGAAAACATGAAGTAGGAAATAAAGTTTGACACAAGCATGAAATTAATGCAACATATGTTCCATCACTATTATGTGATACATCAAAATCACTAATCATCAATATTGATTCAACGAATCAACTTCAGTCTTCTCGCCCCTTAGCAGTGTTGTCGCCGTCATCGTCGTCGTCACTGCTCCTACTACTCATTGGATCGTCATCGGAATCATCCATAAAATTCAAGTGCACATCATCATCAGCCTCATCATCGCTTCTACCCTCAGAATTGGAGTACTCCTCCTCAATATTAATTGGAGTTTTTCCTTTACCTAATCAAGAAAGTAATATGCATAGTCAACCATTTGAAAGTTAATCACAAAAAAGCATCGAACATTCTTTTAATTTATAATATTGTATTGCACCTTTGTCATTTTTTCCCCTTCTTTTTAGGCCAAGCGACTTGAGCTCCTCCACCTCTTTCACCTCCTTCCTCCTCAAGAGGATCATCCTCAAGGGGTATGTTTGCATCAAGATCCTGATAGGCCTCGACATCTTGAGCTTCTGAAATCCATTCATCACCGGAGTCAATGTCTTCCAAACATAATGGATCTTCTATTGTTTTCTTCCTTAATTCTCTATGTTTCAATTTCAAATTGAGCATGATGTAAACCAGATCATTGAGCTTCGCTTGTGATAAACGATTTCTTCTCTTTGTGTGGACCTATATAGACATACGTAAGATTTAAGTGATTAACATGAAACAAAAACACCATCATAAAATTAAATAATGCTTTAACCACGTACTTGATTAAAAGAGCTCCAATTACGTTCACACCCAGAAGCGCTACAAGTCAAGCTCAATACCCTAATAGCAAATGCTGCCAAATCAGGTGTTTCATCACCAAACAACGTCCACCAATCCGCTGGTAATGGTCAACAACACATTTTAGTAAATATGTTAAAGTATATGGAAAACTCTTAAAATTTGTTTACAATACTCACCAGGACTTCTTGTTTTCCTTGAATTAACAGCATTTGCTCATCCAAAAAAATCCCTGGCATGCATAAAGGAATCAAGTTGTGAATCTGCTTTCATCCTCGCATCTGGATCAATGATCAATCTTTCCATGCATGAAAACAATCCCATTTTCACATCTAAGTGATTAGAGAATGTCGGTTCATAATGAAAGTGGGGATTGAGGAAATAAGTAGCAGCATGTAAAGGCCTGTGAAGTTGACGATCCCAACGGCTATCCACAATATCCCAAATAATTTTATATTTGGTCTCGTCATTTTCAAGATTTCCAGCTATCTCCTCCTTGGCCCTGTCCATGGCTTCATAAATAAATCCCATAGGTGGATATTTTTCAGAATCTACCAACCTCAAAACGGTGACCAAAAGTTTCGTGGTGTTGAGAACATATGCAACACCAGGCCAAAAAGACTTGCTCTTCACAACAATGTTCACCACACTTTGACCCAATGGGCGATTCACATAAGAATTGTTCTTCCATGCTCTGGAAGTGAAGAAGGATTCAAGTAAATCCTTGGCTCTAATCAAGCTTTGCAATGTAAGAAATGCAGTGGCAAATCTTGTAATGGCAGGTTTCACCAAATCACAACCTGCAATTTTTCTCACCATTGCTAAAACCCAAGCATGAGCATTCACAAAATTTATTATTTTTTTTTTTTTGCTTTTTTGAACACTGATGCATGAAGTGGCAATTTGAGGATATCCTCCAACATCAAATCTATACAATGCGCTGCACAAGGTGTCCAATAAAGATTCTTCCTTTTATCCATCAACATTTGTCCAGCTGCTTTGTAAGCGGATGCATTATCCGTTATCACTTGCACAACATTCGTCTCCCCGACCTCCTCAACAACTTCATCCAACACTTTAAAAAGCATCCTGGCATCTTTAACTTGATCGGATGCATCAATCGACTTCAAAAGTAAGTGCCTTTGGGATTATTCACCAAAAAATTAATCAATGTGCGTCCTTTCGTGTCGATACAACCGTCCGACATGATGCTACAACCCGTAGCAATCCAAGAAGCCTTCGCCTCATCAACAAGAGTGGTAATGGCATGCTTCTCTTCTTTCAAAATCCAAGTTCGGAGTGTGTGCGTGGTTGGTGGCTTGAAACCCCTTCCATATCCACATACATCAGTCATCATCGCCAGATAAGAAGGACTATTGGCTATATTGAATGCCAATGAATTCTCAAAAAAAATCTCCTGATGCTCCTGCAAATCCTTCTTCTCTCATCTTTTTTCCAGCTTGCATTTAAAGTGAGTTGTTGTGAGGGAGGATCCGAACTACCTACACCCCTACCTCCATGTGCAATAAAAAAAATCCATCGGTCCTCGAGCTTGCTTGATACCACTAGAATCTGTCGGCGCTCTTTGTGGCAGTTCATTTTCATCACCTCCAGATGGCCCTTGCATCCCAACTCGGCAAACTTCTTCCATTTCTTCAAACTGTCTTCTCTTTTCATTACCCTTGTCATCCATGAACATCTTCATCTCTTGTTGAACATCAATAGGAACGCTTGGACAAGCTCTCACATTCTTGCGTGTCTTTGCAAGATGGTCTTTCAGTCGCTTCACCCCACCGGTGATCTTCATCGAACAAAAATTATATTCAACATATACATATCCTTTCCCTTTGTGATGCTCGTCCATTTCAAGTTCTCGACAGTATCTCCAACCGGGATCTGATCGCCCCCACTTTGGCCTTTCCTTCCCATATCTACAAGTTATACAATAACAGACATATATTGATATATACTAACAGTACAAGATGATCATACACATGTAATCGTTCATCATAGCCATAGGTAAGAATTTAATCCAAAACAATTGGAAAAATACATAAATAAAGAACACATAATGAAATTCTCTAATAGATAAACAAATAAAAATGTTCAACACAAGGAAAACACAAAAAAATGAAACAAAAAATAGAAAAACCAATTTCGGAGGTGGCGGCGGCGCAGACCTGCTCCGGTTGGGCGGCGAGAGGGTCAGCGATGGAGAAGGGGGCTGGGCGGCGACTCCGGTTGGCGGCGACCGAGGCTGGGCGGCGATATCAAGGCTCAGGGAAGGGCGGGGGAGGGTTTCGTTTCTGTCAAACAGAACGTCCCCTTCCCCCCCGACTCTTTGATTTTACGAAAAGGTCACGTACTTTGCAAGTGACCCGGAAATTAAAAAAAACGATTTTAAGGCTTGCGCCTCATCCTCTCCTCGAGCGCCTCACGCCTCGAGCACCTCAGGCGAGGCTGAGGCGTACGCCTCTTGTGATGCATCTGAGGCGTGCGCCTCGGGGCGTTTTGGGCCCGCCTCGCCTCGAGGCGTACGCCTTTGCGCCTCGAGGTGCCGCCTTTTAAAACCATGGTGACAACAATACCAAGTTCTTGCAGAAAAGTTAATAGCCACGTGATCTCGAAGTAGCTTGAGCCATCGCCTTGTACTCTGCTTCTCCACTGGATCTTGATACAACAATCTGCTTCTTGTTTCTCCATGTAACAAGATTTCCTCCAACCATCATAGCATAACCTGTGGTGGAGCGTCGATCCTCTGGTGAGCTTGCATAATCTGCATCAACATATATGATAATATCGGTGTACCCATTTGCCCCATAGAAGAGGCACTTCCTGGTGATTCCTTCATGTATCGTAGAATCAGATGAACATCCTGCTAGTGACTGTAACAAGGTGGCTCCATGTGTTGACTAGCTTTGCTCACTACATAGGAAATATCTGGTCTGGTGACAATAAGGTAAAGAAGTTTGCCAACCAAGCTCCTATATTGAGTAACATCTTCGAAGATAGGATCAGAGGATGTGAAGTGTTTCTTACGATCTGCGGAAATACCAGCGGGCTTGCATCCAGGTAATCTAGCTTCCGTAAGAATGTCCAGACAGTATTTTCTCTGTGAAAGATGAAGACCCTCTGTAGTGCGTAGTACTTCTATGCCCAAAAAATATCGTAGTGGACCAAGATCCTTGGTAATAAATACCTTTTGGAGAAAGGCCTTGGTCTCTAGTATCCCTTTATCATTATCACCTGTGATGAACATATCATCCACATAAACTGCAAGAATAACAACACCAGTTGTTCGTCTTCTGACAAACACAGAATAATCAGAGGTTGTTCTCTGAAAGCCAAGAGTGTTGATCTTTGCAGTAAGTTTGTCGAACCATGCCCTTGGGATCTACTTTAAGCCATATATTGCTTTGCGAAGTCGACATACACACTCCCCCTCGACTTCATAACCCGGAGGCTGCATCATATAGACTTGCTCATTAAGATCGTCATACAGAAACGTATTTTTCACATCTAGCTGAAAGATAGGTCATGCCATATTAGCTGCCACAGAAAGGATAGTCCTTATTGACCCCAGACGCGCAACCAGTGAGAATGTCTCAAAGTAATCCACTCCATATGTCTGTGTGAAGCCCTTTACAACAAGACGAGTTTTCAACCTGTCAATCGACCCATCTGGTGATTGTTTGGTCGTGAAGACCCATTTACATGCCACAGGTTTAGTCCCTTTGGGACATAGCACTAGATCTCATGTTCCCCTGGAAATAAGAGCATTCATCTCGTCATTCATGGCCTTTTGCCACCCTGAATCCAGCAAAGCACTATGGTGGTCTCTTGGAATATAAATGGTCATGAGAGCATATGCATATCTTCTGTTAGTGGTTGATAAACTAGCAGTAGAAGTGAAATGAGATATGGGATGAAGTGTCCACTGCCTTTTAGTTCTGCGTAAAGTAATGGAAAGCTCCTCAGGAACATCCGAGACAACAGTGGAGGGAACACTTGAATTAGGTATACCATCCTGCAATAAAGAAATAGGTAATGGAACATCTGGTGATTGGGATTTTTGTTTTCACTTATAGACAATTGGTGGAGGTGGGAAAACAAGAGGGATATCAGTAACAGATTGTGTGAAGAAGCCGATCTGCTTAAAAAAGATTACATCTGCGGAGATAATAGCGACGTCCAATTGGATCATAGCACCTGTAACCTTTTTGAGTACGAGAATAACCAAGAAAAATACATTTAATAGCATGAGGAGAGAGTTTGTCAGTAGTGTGAAAGTTATGAACAAATGAAATACATCCAAAAATTCTTAAGGGTAGAGGAAAAGGTAGCTCAGTTGGGTAGAGCGGAGAGAGGAGGGTGGATCCATTTATGGATGGAGATGGGACCATGTTGACAAGAAGGACAGTGGTTAAAACAACATCCTCCCAATAGATTTTAGGAACTTTCATCTGGGTGAGGAGGGATCGGGCTATATTTAGAAGGTGTCTGAGTTTCCTTTCGGCCACCCTGTTTTGTTGCGAAGTGTAAGGACATGATGTTTGGTAAATGGTGCCCTGGGATGTAAAGAAGTTGGTTAGCTCATGTTGAGTGAATTCCAAAGCGTTATCTGTGCGAAAAATTTGAACACCGGAGGAAAAAATATTTTTACATAATGGAAGAAATTCTTAATAATGTTGCTAATATCTTATCGTTCTTTTAACAGATAGACCCAAGATGATCGACAATAGTCATCGACAAAAACAACAAAGTACTTATGTCCACTCAGGGTACGGACCGGACAGGGTCCCCAAATATCACAATGGACTAAACAAAAATGAATTTTGTGGTGAGGTTCAGAACGAGCGGGGAAGGACGCTCGATGATGTTTCCCAAATGGACACGTCTCGCACTCAAAGAGCTTGAGCGTAGAAAGCTCATGGAACATTAAAGAGAGTTTTTGCGGATGGATGACCGAGGTAAAGATGCCAAAGAAAGGGATCAGTGGATATAGATGTAGCACCAGCAAAACCAGAATCAGAGAGGATATCAAGATAATATAGGTCATTCTTCTCATGTTCCCCACCAAAAATCTGTCTCGTCCGGATGTCCTGAAAATTACAACAGAATTTATCAAAAATCACAAGACAGTTAAGTTCCTGGCATAAGTTGCGAACAGATAAGAGACTAAGCGGAAAATCATGAGCACAATGCACATCAGTAAGTCGGAGTTTGGATGAAAACTCCATAGTCCCCACACTAATGATAAGGGAATGTGCTCCATTGACAACCCGAACAGTCCTCACAATGGAAGACGGATGTGCAGAGGTGAGAAGACTACATTCTATTGTCAGATGAGTAGAGGCACCAGAGTCAATGATCCATACAGGGCTGGATGCAGAGGCAACATTGGCAAGTGTACCTAAAGTAGTGGCTAGACTCGCAGTAGGAGAAGAGGTACTAGTGTTACTGGCAAAATTTTGTAGCAGCTGACATAGACGAGCATACTCAGATGCAGTGAAGGATGCCTGACTATCAACAGACGGTTGTTCTGGCGATGTATTTGTATTATTATATGGGCCTTCGTATGAGGTAGACTCATAGGAAATGTTGGCATTAGTAAGCATGCCAAACTTTGCGCAACAGCATTCGGATGGATGATTCCAGCGTCCGCAGTATGAGCATGTTGGATAGCGGGCGGTGGTAGGATCCCATCCACGTCCACATCCGAAGTCACGTCCTCGTCCATCCTCACGGCCACGACCACGGCCAAAGTCACGATCACGCCCTCCTTGGTAGTTAGGTCGTCCTCTAGCAAAATGTGCAGTAGTCTACGTAGACAGTTGAGGAGAGGGTGAATCAAATTCCTGTAATCGGCCCTATATGGTCTTTAGAGTGGGTAGAGCAACAGCAGTTAGAAATTGGTCCTTCACAGTCTTGTATCATGGATGTAATCCTGACAGAAAACGATAAACTTGCCATTCTGCACGCTCACCTATCTTCTTATCACAACAAGCAGGCTGAAAGATAAGAAGCTCCTCAAACAGGCCTATGAGGAGCCTATAGTACTCGACCAACAATGTATCTCCCTGATTTGCAGACCAAATCCATGTGTAGATATCAGAGAGCCTGGACTTAGTTCTCTTTTGGGAGTAGGTGTTCTCAAGGCTCCCATCTTCCAACGGTGGGCACCAGCGGCGGCGACATAGTTGTGAGCCCCGATTGTGGGGTGCCCTTGAGAAAGGGATTCCTAAGTGGGAACCCTAAATACGGGTTGTAGAGATATTTCTATAGTTTATGTACTTTTCTGTTGTATTTATTTTCCTTGTTCCATCTTATGTATTTTACCCATATGCTTTCTCTAAATAAGAGAGCCTAGGGTTCTTTGGAATAACATCTTCTCATTTTCATCTCTCTCAACATGGTATCAGATCCACCACCCTAAAACCCTAGCCGCCCTCTCCTCTCGCGTCGGTGCCGCCACCTTCTCTCCCTCATCTCGCCGGCACTGCTACCCTCCCGCCGCCCCTCCTCCCGTCACCCCCGTCTCCTCTCTCTCATTCCTCATGGATTTGAGTGCATAAGTCTACATATGCACTCAAATCCTTACATGTTTATGTAGACATTTATTCCTTGGTCTACAAACCTAGTTCTCCGTCTCCGGCATCAATGTCAGAAAACAAAGTCGATATGCCCTCCACCGACGCTTCAAAGGTCCATCACCCATAGTCAAGATGGATGGGACGAATTACGAGCTCTGGACGATGCAGTTCATGAGTCTCATGAAGTCCAATGATAAGAAGCACATTCTTCCCGAAGATGAGCCAGCAGAGAAGACTGGGGTTTATCCCTCATGAGAGGTTGATGATTCGTAGGCCAAGGTCTAGCTTTCAGGCACACTGACGATGGAGATTGCTAATGATGTACTCCATCAGCCCATTGCTAAGGTAATGTGGGACATCCTTGCCGCGACATACTCGCAGATGAGAAATGAGACCAAGATCCTCCAACTTCAGCATGATAAATTTACGGTCAAGCAGAATGATCGGCCTCTGCATTCGTTATATACATCCCTACGAGGGATGTTTGAGAAGCTCTACAGCATCATTCCCCTTACAGCGACCCCAGAGCAGCAAAAGATGTTCCGAAATGCTACAATGGTGGGAGTCTTACTAGCGGCGCTTGACCCGGAATATGATGCGGCTCGCTCGCAGATCCTGACAGATGCTACTATTCCTCCAATGGAGGAAGTGTATCGAAGGCTTAGCAGAATCACAGTTCCCTCTACTGCTACTACTCCACCTCCTTCGGTGATGGCAGCTTCCAGAGGCAGAGGAGCCTCTTCTTCTTTTCGTGGTCGTGGACCTCGTGGTCGAGGTGGCCGCTTCCGTCAACCATGCACCTTCTGTCATCACCGTGGTCATATGGAGGATACATGTTATTCTAAGCACGGTTTTCCTGCATCAGCCCGTGTGGCCGAGCACGTTGTGCCTTCACAGCCATCTACTTCAGATTAATGGTTTGAGGATCTTGTCACCAAACTTCGTGATATCATGCATCCTGCCTCCACTGACTCTCCAGGAGGTCACTCGGACATAGCAGCTTCAGCCTCTACCAGTGCGTCAGCCCCAGCTACCACATCAGGTAGTGCTTATGCCTTTACGTCATGTCATAGTTCTGATGTTTCAGAATGGATTATGGACTCTGGTGTGATACATCATCTTTGTCGAGACAAAGATAAGCATACATCATACAGGGAGGTTCCGCCAGGGCGGTCGGTAGTGATAGCAGATGGGACTCATTCTCCCATCATTGGACAAGGGGAGATTAGTTTGACACCCTCTATGCATCTCAAGAATGTCTTGCATGCTCCATATTTTTCAAAGAACTTACTATCTATCAGTCAGATCACGAAGGATTTGCACTGTTGTGCTATTTTTGACCCATCGTCTCTTCTTTTTCAGGACATTCTCACGGGCAGGGTGATTGGTTGTGGCGGTGAGTAGGATAGTCTCTATCGGTTGGTCCGAACTCCCTATGCTGGTGTCTCATCGCAGTCCATTGGAATAGTCTCTCCTATTACTTGGCATCTACGCTTTGGTCACCTCCCTCTTCAGAAGCTGCGTCATATCTTTCCCCAGATTTCACCAAGTTCTTCTTTTCAGTATGAAGCATGTCAGTTGGGAAAGCGTCACAGATCTACTTTCCCTAGTCGTGAGTCTCGGAGCAGTAGCTCTCCTTTCGAGTTGTTGCATATTAACATTTGGGGTCTGAGTCGTGCCCCTGATCACAAGGGACACAAGTTTTATCTTGTCATGGTTGATGATTTCTCTAAATCGTCACCGGTTTTTTTATTGAAGAATAAATCTGAAGCAGGGGATGTAATCAAAAATCTTATAAATGAAGTTCAGAATGTTTTTTCTTCTACTGTGAAAATCGTGCGTACAGATAATGCCTTGGAGTTTTGCACTAGTGCTCTTTCACAATTCTTCTTGTCACGCGACATTATCCATCAAACAACTTGCGCTTACACGTCTCAACAAAACGGTGTTGAAGAGAGAAAACATTGTAATCTTCTTGATATCACTCAGACTTTACTTATCCAGAGTTGTGCTCCTGTGTCTTTTTGGGGTGATGTTGTCCTTATGGCGTGTTATCTGGTGAATCGTATGCCCTCCTATGTCTTAGGTGAGAAAGTTCCTCTTTCAGTTGTCTTTCCTGACAAGGAATTGTTCTCCCTAATTCCTCGTATCTTTGGCTCAGTTGCTTTCGTGCATCAGCTCACTCCGGGACTTGACAAGCTCTCACCTAGGGCTATCAAGTGTGTGTTTCTTGGGTACTCTCGTACTCAAAAGGGTTACAAATGCTATGATCCTGTGCACAAGAGATATTATGTTAGTGCTGATGTCATTTCTTTGAGTTTGTGATGTATTTTTCGCCTACAGGTGACAGGTTGACTTCCTCTACTACTGATGATGAGATATATGTGCCACCTCCTCCTCAGCATCCGTCTGTTCACATACCAACTCCTACTACTCCACCACCATCACCACAACCACCACCTCCACAACCACCAGTGCCACCTTTACTAAGATTTTATACCCGTCATCCGATCCCTGCTTATGGAAGCCGTCATTCATCCACCACGCCTCGGGTATGTCCAGGTGATATTACTAACGATGAGACTGAAAATGTGCAAGTGCGGGGATCTTTGCAGGAGAATAGCATACCGGTGGGTGCTGCTGATGATTTGGATGTACCTATTGCCTTAAGGAAGCCGAAGCGGATGTGTACATCCTATCCACTTGCTTCACAGGTTTCATTCCATCGCCTCACTGATGATTTTCAGATGTTTGTTGTGGCCTTATCTACCGTGGAGATACCACGGAATTATCAGGATGCCTTGAAGAATAGATGTTGGCGTTTAGCCATGGAGGAGGAAATGGCTACTCTGCGGTCTCGTGGTACATGGAGCTTGGTTGCTGCTCCCCCAAGAGCTTCTGTCGTCAGTTGTAAATGGGCATTTACTATCAAATATCATACGGATGGTAGCCTTGATCATTACAAAGCAAGGCCAGTGGCACGTGGATTCACTCAAACCTATGGCATAAATTATATGGACACGTTTTCTCCGGTGGCACGTCATTCCACTCTATGTGTCCTTTCAGTTGTTGTGGTACGTGATTGGCCCTTGTTTCAGCTTGATGTTAAGAATACCTTTTTATATGGGGATCTGTAGGAAGAAGTCTACATGCAGCAGCCTCCGGGGTTTGCTACTAAGAGGGAGTGTCAGATGGTGTGTAGACTTCACAAGGCCATATATGGTCTTAAACAAAGCCTGCGGGCGTGGTTTCAGAAGCTTTCAGACTAAATTCATAATCAAGGGTTCAAAAGATCTAATGGTGATCATTCTTTGTTTGTCCAGAAGACTCACAGAGGTATTGTTGTTATCATGGTATATGTTGATGATATACTTGTTACGGGAGATGATGTGCAGGGGATAAAGATGGCAAAAGCATTTCTAGGCCATCAGTTTGTGACTAAGGATCTTGGTACCCTACGATACTTTCTGGGATTGGAATTTGCTAGGAATGTGCAGGGTCTTGTGATGACCCAAAGGAAGTATATTACAGATATGCTTGTTGAGACGGACATGATCGGGTGTCGACCCTTGACTACTCTCATGGATACTAGCAAGAAGTTATATGAAAATGATACAGAGGAGGTTGACAGGAGAAGATATAGAGAAATGGTGGGAAAGCTTCTCTATATTACTATCACTAGACCTGACATTGCTTTTGTTGTAAGTCGAATGAGTCAGTTCATGGAACAGCCCAGACAAGTACATATGGATGCCATATATATGATACTGAGATATCTAAAGTCGTCTCCAGGGGCAGGACAGTTGTTCAGGAAAGAAACAAATCTCTCTAATTCTGCATGTGCTGATGCGGATTATGCAGGATGTCCTAGGGATCAGAAATCTACTTCAGGGTTTGCAGTGTTTGTTGGCAGTTCCTTAGTTTCTTGGAAACGCAAGAAACAGACAGTGGTAGCTAGATCTAGTGCTGAATCTGAGTACAGGGACATGGCACAGGCATGTACGAAGATGAAGTGTCGAGCCGTATTAGAAGATCTGCATATAGATATACCTCTACCCATGCAATTACAATGTGACAATCAAGTAGCATTATTTATTGCTAATAATCCTGCATTTCATGAAAGAACAAAGCATATTGAAGTAGACTGCCACTATACCAGAGATATGATTCAAAAGGGCTTGATTTCTACTTCCCATGTCAGATCAGGAGAGCAGACTGCAGCATCTTTACCAAGTCATTGCTCAGAGGGCCATTTCAGAAATGTTCTTCTAAGCTGAGCATGATTGACATCTATGCTCCATCTTGAGGGGGTGTAGAGATATTTCTAGAGTTCATGTACTTTTCTATTATATTTATTTTCCTTGTTCCATCTTATGTAATTTACCCATGGGCATTCTCTATATAAGAGAGCCTAGGGTTTTTTGGAATAACATCTTCTCATTTTCATCTCTCCCAACAGGGATGGGCCCAAGCGGGTCGTCGGCTTTAAAAAATATATGAATAAAAAAGAGGAAGGGATAGATGCCAACTAGTTATTAAAAAATGAACGAATGAGAAAGGCCCAACCAGAAAATACAAAGGGGGTGTTATCTTGGCCCATTGGACCGTTTTTTAGAAAAAAAGGATTTGTTTTGAAAAAAGACGCGTACAAAAGAAAAACTGTACGCAAGAAGAAAAAAGTTTTTTTGCAAAAAGAAAAGCTGAAAAAATGTGAACGGCTTATTTGAGAAAAAAAGATAGACGGCTATAAAAATTTTTGGAATCGCTTATTAAATTTTTGTTTAGAAAGCCGAGGAGAAAAAATTGATTATCTGCTTAAGCGATTCATGTTTTCCTCATTCCATTGTCTTGTCCCAACTTTGTCGATGTCGTTTTCCGACAAGCCTGGGAGAAAGGGGGAGTATTGTGTAGAGTTCTACATGCCGCATTTTTAGATTCTCTAGACTCTAGATCAACCAGTTTTTTCCAGACTCTACAGATGTTCAGACTCGACGTTCAGATGTTTCTGAGTCTTTAATTTGATTCGCACGTGTTTGTGATCTTTTTTATGTAGTCCCCATCTTTTAGTCCCCATCTTTTGTTTCTTTGTCAAAGTTTTCATGTGATCCATAGGGACTTCAGAGTAGAGATCTCATTCCCTATGCCAAGTGGGCTTGGGTTTTCATGTGGTTTCATAGGGACTCCAGAGTAGAGATCCCATGAGCCAGTATGGGAGAATCCCAGTTCTCCGACAAGGAGACTTTTTCATACTCCATTCTCCATCGACCGTAAACTCCGATGAGGAAGTCTCCACGGCTTTTTCGGTTCGGCCCTTTCAGAGATGGAGCAATTGTCCACCTGTTGTGGCAGGCCAGAGAACTCTGACAAGGAGACTCATTTTTAGTTGCAGTGACTCTGACAGGCGTAATACAGAGCGCATGCTCTCCGACGAGGAGATTCAATTTGACTCACACTCCAGCCCATTTGTTCCTCCTCACATGTACGGCATGAGAAGCAACGTCCTCAACAGCAGCCCACAGTTGAGCGCATTGAGTTGATATTATCTGTAGTGTCTTGTAGTGTGAGTTTGAGACTTCTTTATGTTTATCCAAGCTAAGCATTGCATGCTCCATCTTGAGGGGGAGTGTTAGAGTATGTGTCACTTATCATTTAAAATGGATAAATAAATCCTTCCAAGATCCATTTACCACATCCAGGAGTTTAGTCCCACATCTATGACGAACACGCAAATGCCCTAGTTAATAGTGCCGAATTGTTGTAGTCGGGCAATTAACAAATCAATCAAAAACCGCTAATTAATTAATTTATCGCTTAATGCGAGCGATCAATTTATATTTTTACTTGGGCAAGCCCATTGTCAAACTCAATGAGGCAACTGTCTCCTTAGGTCAATTTCTAGATGATCCAGAACTTAGGTTTTCAGAGGAATCATTTTTTGGCAATTTTTATGCAATTAATAAAAGTAATGCAATTTTCGCAAAGTTCTAGGGCTAAACTGCAAATTTCATTCACACAAACTCCAAATCCAATGAAACCTAACCAGAATGTGTATGAATGCAAAACTAAGCTATTGTTTTTTTTTTTGAATTTTTCGGATGTAATATGAATTGATTATGAATTAAACATGCATGCATGGTGATTTTTCGCATTAATTTTAATAAATAACAAAACAATTTAATTTCAAAAACTAAAATTATCCTAAATGTCCCTAATGAGGATCTATTCGGGAAAATTAATAAATCCAAAAAATGATTGATGTACGACCTATTAAAAATTAATTACTAAAATCACCATTTAATTTATTACGACATCGATACGCATGTAGATGAGATTAAATTTGGGCATAGTGAAGAACAATTAAAAATTATATACTATGATTTTTTGGTGATTTTTGGAGCAACGATTAATCTAATAGGAATTTAATAGTATGTAGTGGGTAAAATATGCTATTTCCACAAAAGTAATTATATTAAATACCTCGCAGCTTGAAAAAATATAATCAAACATCCATAATGATAAGCATGAGTAGTTCTACAAGATGTAATTTTTAGAATGAGAAATTGACAATAGATGATCATTCAAAGAAACTTGCAAATGCAGGATCCTCTATGTAAAATACAGAAAGCAAAACAAATGAAGATAAGGATGTATCTGTGATTACAAAAACCCTGCAGGTTATTCTGTGATTTTCACATGCACGCACATGCCTTGCACTTGCGGTTGGTCGGCGGGGCTCTGGCACGATTCTCCAAAAGACCAGGGTGAGACTGCAAAATGCCCCCCTTGCACGTGCATTACGTGTATTTCTGCTGGGGACATGGTTGACTTGTGAATCTCCAGAAAGATCTGGGGGTGTTTTACAAATATGTCAAAAGGGGGCTGAGAAGTACGTGATGGGTTGCCCCCCTTTTCTTATTCCTTGCAATTTCTAGAGAGGTGATGGAGATGGAGGTTCGCAGACTTCGACTGCGGTGGTGGCTCGGAGGTGCGAAGTGGGGCAGTTGCACTAGGCAGACGAGAGGGTGCGTATGAGCGGCGCATCGCCACGTGCGAGCTTGGTGGAGCAGGGTAGCGTGAAGTCGAGTGGTGGCAGGAGGATCGCCTGTGGGGAGTCGAGGGTAAGCTGCGGCTCGAAGCGACGCTGCGGAGGCCGGGCTCGGCGGCATAGGCTCAAGGCGATGTCGATGATGGTGGAGGGCTCAAGGTCGACACACGACCTTGATCTCTAATGGGGGAGTTGGGGGCTCTGTCTGTTGAAGCTTACGGGTCGAGATTGCTTGAGGACGGAGCTCAACGGAGAGGACGGCAACGTGATTCCATATATCTTTGTTTTACGTGCAGAATGGAGAAGCTCGAGTTGTAGCTCGGCTAGGGCGGTACGAACTGGTCACTGATAGAGATGGAGGTCCTTATGGGCACAACTCTTGTAGAGTAGAGTTTGGTCGGACTGCAGCTATATACGTTGCGAATGAAGAAGGTGGGATGATTGTATTGGGTTCTTGGATGTGCGATGGATTGAACCCGAGCTTCAGTTGAAGTAACAGCTAGAGGGGAAGGAAGGTATGTGGGGAAGAATGGAAAATGGAAAGGGAGGAAGGTGAAGGTGGAATCGTTGATTTGGGTTTCAAATCAGAAGGGGCAGATTTAGGACTAATTTGGGTTGGTTGTTTCAGATCATGGAACAAAGAAGAATGGTGGAAGGGGGGGGAGAATATTTGGCAGCATAGAAATTAAAGAACGGGAGGAGAAGAAAAGAAGAGAACAGAAGATTACCTTGGGAGATGAACGGAGATATCACCTTGGGGATACGACCGAGGAAAGGAGCCGATGGCCGGGATCGTCGCTCGAGAGCATGGCGAGGCTCGAGCTCTAGCAGCTTCGTGGAGAAGTTGCGGTAAGGGCAAGGCCCTTAGATTTCACCGACAAGGAAGAAGTCCTTCGCTCGAAGAGGGAAAATGCACCGCTGTCACCGGTGTATGAGCTCCTGAGCTCTCTCTCGTTGCTTAGGAAAATGGCGGATGATCATGCACGAGGGGCGGTCGACGTCCCTTTATGGGTTGTTGGGAGGATGAGAGATTGTCGAGAGGACGAGGGAAAGAAGGTGGTCGGGTCATGCGGGGTTGCAATGGGGCCGGCGGTTTGCGGAACAACAGGAGGGAGAGGAGACTGTGGGGTAGAGAGCAAGATGGGAGTGGGCGGCGGTTGTCGCACGATGCGGGAAGAGAGAGAGAGTAGGCGAGGGTCATGGGGGACCACGGTGGCTGCGGGCAAGATGGGAGGAGGTGCAGGTCGTGGGCGCACGACTGCACAACCGCTGCGCGGGGGAAGTAGGCGGGCATGGGCGGAAGGAGAGGGGGAGGCCACGTGGCGCGCGAGGGCACGGCCACGTAACCAAAATAATAAAAATTAAATAAAAATGAAATTAAAATAAAATAAATAATTATAAATAATTAATTATAAATAAATAATTAAAATTAAAATTAAAAAATAATAAGTATATATAATAAAATAAATATATAAATAAGTAAATAAATAACTAAATAAATAAATAGCTAAGCAAATGAATGATTATAAATTAAAATAATAAAATAAAATAAAATAAAGATAAATAAAATAAATAAAATTACGAAAACAATACAAAATGAGGTGATACGCAGCGGCTCCAGGAGCTACCACATGTCGCTCCCAGAAAAATCACAAAGTAAATGTAAAGAAAAATAAAAAAGAAATAACAAAAGGGGTCAAATTAAAAAGTGGTCAACGTGAAAGTTGCTTGTCTCGGCGAGATCTACAACTTTTGTAAAGGACCCAAAACCAAAATAAATTATCTGTACAAAAGGTATTTTTGGAGGTATCATATAGATATAAAATACCGCATTTCCGTGTTTTATAGATTTTTTGTCATTTTTAAATAAGGTAAAAATAAAAAAATCAGAAAAAATATGAAAAAAATATTTACAATTTAATCTATTTTTTTATATTTTTAATAATTAAGAAATAAAAGAGATAACATAAAATAAAAAGACGTGTACAATATACAATAAGGGTCCAAAACCCAAGTTCACATACGAACTCCGATTCTTTTGCATTTGGTCGTGTTTTGAAGGTAATTGAACGTACATTAATTCAAAAGTGGGTAGGGGTCCATAGGAGACTGTATGACAGAGATATTCACGTTCTAAGACTCGTAGTCTCAAACCAGGGTTAGGGTTTTATCAATCAGTTTTACAAGTTAGTATTTTTTTATATTTTTCCTTTATTAGTGTTAGTAATATGTACACTATAAAGTTGATTTTACTCAATTCTGAGTTAGTGAAAAATAGATAAAAATAAGATGAAATATGGTATAATACATGTGATATTTACAAGTGAATTTGGCTTCTTATTTAATGCAAATATGCATACAAAAATGCAGATATTAATTCTAAATGCATGAATGAGAATAATGCAAAATAGATGGAGAAATGCAGCTAATTACTCAGGAACAAAGCTCTATTTTCAACTTTTCGAGTAATGAATCACAGATTCATCAATCTACCAGTAGTGGGGAGTTTAGAAAGACAACTCATTCTCGGTTAAGAAGGCGTACGGGGATATATGTAGGCCGCCACCAAGTTGTACGGATGACTTGATCTGGGTTTGCAACCTTATCTAGGAACTCGATCTCCCAGAGAGGATTGGCTTCTTCTTATGGCTTCTTAGAAGAAAATGACTTATGACGAAAGATAGATGCGCCAGATTGTTTGTCTTGACGTCCGACAGATGCCCCCTATGCGAGAATGGAATTGAATCATTAGAGCACCTTTTCTTCCTCTATCTGGTTTCATCGCCCACTTAGGGTGAGTTTGGACCCAGCTGGGTCAACGTTCATAGCTTTGACTTGTTCTGGACGTCGATGATTAGTGCGAAGCGGCATCCAAAGGAAGAACTGCTCAGACTTGTTGCTATCTTGTGGGCTATCTGGCTAGCTAGAAATGATGTACTTTTTCATCCCGGCGATTCTATTGTGAGAATGTATGTGCTCATTCCAGGATTCTTTAGGAGTCCTAGATCTAGTAGGGCCTTGCGCTTTTAATCTTTTATTTTAATTGATTGGGGTGGAACCACTGCATGTTTCCCCCATTTTTTGGATTCAAAAAAAAATCTACCAGTGGTGGGACTTGGAGGGTATGAGGAGGCTATATAAGAAGCCCCAGATCTCTTGTATCAAATGAGAAAATGCAATGCATACATCAGCCCTTTGAGGCGTTCTCGCGTGGTTTCATCCCGCTCCTTACGGAGTAAGGTTGCACGTAAAATCCTAGTATTCCTCAATGTTTTATCTTTATCTCTGATTACCACTTCCGCATTCTTTATTTTCTAACAGTAATGAATCTATATTAATGTATTAATCAAAAACCTTCTTCTTTCTCTTTTTGGCAATGTAGCCTAGTGGTGGTGAAGTCATTCTAATCCAATGCGATTTTTTTTTCAAATGAAATATTTTCTATGTTGTGTAATTCGTTCATATGTGTGACCAGAGTGTGTTTGGATTTATTGAATGGACGTGATAATAATTGCCAACACAGTATACCACTTCCAACACAATGTAAAGCTCACAGCTTTTTAACAGATAAGAGGATTTCAGGTACAATGTTGCTTACAGAATTGATTTTTTGATGTAGAAAAGTAAATTGATTATTCTGTTTGTGTTATTATTAGCGTGTGATACATATAACACTTATCGACATCTCAAACATAGTATGTATTCCCTATTGCACATTCAATAGGTTTGATAACTTTACCGTATTCATAGAAACATTGTTTACCTAGATAAAGGGTTTTCTTTTACGAATACACCTGTTAGGAATTTGACTCATCGCATTAGTGTCACCTCTACCGCCAACTCAGTGCACTTACAAATTAGTACTCTGTCTCCAGATGAATAACTTGCACAATACCTTCTTCCTTCAGATCCCCTTGGTCAAGCATCGTGCTCTACAGTGACCCAGACTTTTTGTATCAAATGAGAAAATGCAATGCATACATCAGCCCTTTGAGGCGTTCTCACGTGGTTTCATCCCGCTCCTTACGGAGTAGGGTTGCACGTAAAATCCTGGTATTCCTCAATGTTTTATCTTTATCTCTGATTACCACTTCCGCATTCTTTATTTTCTAACAGCAATGAATCTATATTAATGTATTAATCAAAAACCTTCTTCTTTCTCTTTTTGGCAATGTAGACTAGTGGTGGTGAAGTCATTCTAATCCAATGCGATTTTTTTTTCAAATGAAATGTTTTCTATTAATGTATTAATCAAAAACCTTCTTCTTTCTCT
The DNA here is from genome assembly GCA_037367405.1 of Ottelia alismoides. Lineage (NCBI taxonomy): Eukaryota > Viridiplantae > Streptophyta > Magnoliopsida > Alismatales > Hydrocharitaceae > Ottelia > Ottelia alismoides. The sequence goes on from JAZKJV010001606.1 coordinate 262,489, forward strand.
TTTTGGCAATGTAGACTAGTGGTGGTGAAGTCATTCTAATCCAATGCGATTTTTTTTTCAAATGAAATGTTTTCTATGTTGTGCAGTTCGTTCATATGTGTGACCAGAGTGTGTTTGGATTTATTGAATGGACGTGATAATAATTGCCAACACAGTATACCACTTCCAATACAATGTAAAGCTCACAGCTTTTTAACAGATAAGAGGATTTCAGGTACAATGTTGCTTACAGAATTGATTTTTTGATGTAGAAAAGTATATTGATTATTCTGTTTGTGTTATTATCAGCGTGTGATACATATAACACTTATCGATATCTCAAACATAGTATGTACTTCCTATTGCACATTCAATAGGTTTGATAACTTTACAGTATTCATAGAAAAATTGTTTACCTAGATAAAGGGTTTTCTTTTACGAATACACCGGTTAGGAATTTGACTCGTCGCATTAGTGTCACCTCTACCGCCAACTCAGTGCACTTACAAATTAGTACTCCGTCCCCTTGGTCAAGCATCGTGCTCTACGGTGATCCACCCCTCCATATCCAAAGTAGACCAACTCCCCCTTGTATGTCTTAATGAAGTAGTCATCATCTCCACACAGGTAGCACCAAAAGGGATGATGCTACAAAGAGGAACATCGCCGCACATGAACCTTCAATGATTGCCATCCGCTACCCCTTCCTCGTATTGAGACATGCATCCTCACATTGAGCCTCAACCTCCTTGCATTGGGCTCCTCCTCATCTACCCATTGACGCCGCCTACTCTTCCCAGACCTGCGAGCACCACCATTGCTACCTCCTCTAGCCACGGCCCCCTTCCCACCGGTATATATGAAATAGGGGTCATGGCCTCTCCTTGATCATTATAATTCACTTGTGTAATGTCTTAAGTTTTTAATATATCCCTTTCTTAATTGTGTAATATATGGTATTGTAAGAGAAGGGTTACAACTTTATTTAATGGTCAAGTGGTAGAGTAACATAGTTATTATTTTAGAGAGCACAGTTTGAATCTTTCCTCCCTAATTTTAAGTTATTTTATATATTCTATCCAATCGCTTTCAAAATATCAAATTTATAAGTATAATTTGTTGAAAAGTCGTATTCAGACTCATTAATCTTGTTAGAGTATGCGTCACTTATATGTAGATAGGTAAATGGATCTTTTCAGGATCCATTTACCACATCCAGAGTTTAGTCCCACATCTACAGTGGTGGGACTTGGAGAGTCTGTGGAGGCTATATAAGAAGTCCCAGACCTCCTGTATCTAGTGAGAAAGTGCAATGCATAAATCAGCCCTTTGAGGCGTTCTCCTGTGGTTTTATCCTGCTCCTTAGAGAGTAGGGTTCCACGTTAAAATTCATGTATTCCTCAATGTTTATTTTATATTCCTTTAATAAGTTTCTGCATTTTATTTTCCAACATGGTATTAGAGCGGGCTGATTCTTATGTTCATTATTGTTTAGTTCGAGATTCGAGATTATCAAGTTCATGGTTCAATTTATAGAACCCTAGTTCTGCTTTGAAGATTTCTGCCATCATTCAAATCTATCTCCAAACAAGGATCCGTTCATATTCAAGTTTCAGGGTTTCATCAGAAACCCTAGCTGCTTCGTGGAATTCCATGCTACATCTCTAGATTCAGTTTGAGGCGGAGCCCCATCTCTAGTTCTTCGAGGCGCAACACCTTCTTATGTCGTGAATCCAGGCACAACTGCTCAAGGTAACTTCCTCAGGAAAACTTAGCGATGCCTCATCATCTACGGCATAAGAGCAACAGCCCAAGTCCTAGCCGCACAGGCGGTGGCCGCATCCCAAGCGGTGCAAGGTAAAGCCACCTCGCCCGCATTCCCGAGCAGCATCTCCAGCAGAGGAGCCCCTATCGGCAAAGCCCTCCAGTAGCGGAAGCCCTCGCCCTCCTCTAGGTGGAGGACCTCCTGGCGGCAGCTCCGAAAAAAAAAGGATTCCCGATGGGGAACCTAGGCAACGCACGACACACTACCAAGCACATCCCCTTCGTCTCCCTCTACCCCTTACCCAACCCTAATCTCATTGTTGTCCCTTCGATCCCCTTGGTGCCACGTGGCACTCTTCTCATCCCAAGCGCGCAGAAGGTACGTGGAGAAGGTGGCAACGCAGGCGATCTCCATCACCTCCCCCTTTCCGATTTCCAGAGCATGTGGCGCAAGGCAACCCCTCAATTAGGGGTGGCTTCTTCTCGAGATCCAAGAAGCGATGGTGATGCCGCTCGGCCATGAAGCAAATGCCGCAACAAGCCCCATCGGGGGTGGCAGGACCCTATAGGAACCCTAATATAAAAAAGGAGGCATGCGTTATTTTAAAAAGGGTATGAGAGCCCAGCATGCCGTGACGTTTTTTAAAGGAGGGGCATAGAACATTGGGCCTAATGGGATGATTCAAAAAAAGCTCAGCTTTTTGTAAGCCTAATTGGGTTGATACTTCTATTTCAAAAAAAGAGAGGGAAAAGGTGCGTACAAACATATCGTACGCTGAAAAAATGAGACAGGTTAAAAAAAGGAAATAGCCAGTAAAAAATAATTCGAAAAAAATTGTGAAAAAAAGAAGCTGAAAAAAATGAAATCGTCATTTGTGATGTTTTGTTGTCTCCCCAGGTTATTGTCTTCTCCCAACTTTGTCGATGTCACTGTGTTCCGACAAGTATGGGAGAAAGGGGGAGTATGGTGTAGAGTTCTACAGGTTGCATATGCAGATTCTTCAGATGCCAGATTCCAGACCAGCCAGATTTTCAGACTCTACAGATATTCAGACTTAGCGGTCAGATGTTTCTGAGTCTTTAGGTTGATTCGCACATGTCTACGATCAGTGGTGAGGTCCCCATTCTGGTCAGTTCAGAGTTTTCATGTGATCCATAGGGACTCTAGAGTAGAGATCCCATTCCCTATGCCATGCGGGATAGGGTTTTAATGTGGTTTCATAGGGACTCCAGAGTAGAGATCCCATTCTCTGAGCCAGTATGGGAGAGACCCAGTTCTCCGACGACGAGACTTTTTCAGACTCCATTCTCCAGCGATCGTGGACTCCGACAAGGATGTCTCTACGGTTTTTCAATCCGGCCCTTTCAGAGATGGAGCAGTTGTCCACATGTTGTGGCAGGCCAGAGTTCACCAGGTGGAGACTCATTTTCAGTTGCAGTGACTCTAACAGGCGCAGTACATAGCACATGCTCTCTGACGAGGAGATCCAGTTTGACTCACTCTCCAACATGTTTGTCCTCCTCACCTACATGGCACGAGACAACATCCTCGACAACAGCTGAGAGTTGTGCGCGTTGAGTCGATATTGTCTGTAGTGTCTTGTATTGTGAGTTGAGATTTCTTTCCGTTTGTCCAAGCTGAGCATTCAATGCGCCAACTTGAGAGGGAGTGTTAGAGTATACGTCACTTATAAATGGGACTTGGAGAGTCTGTGGAGGCTATGTAAGAAGCTCCAGACCTCCTGTATCCAGTGAGAAAGTGCAATGCATAAATCAGCCCTTTGAGAGTTCTCCCGTGGTTTAATCCCGCTCCTTAGGGAGTAAGGTTCCACATTAAAATTCCTGCGTTCCTCAATGTTTATTTTCTATTTCTATGATACGCTTCCGCATTCTTTTTTCTAACAAATCTCATTTTTTTCTTGCACTCCTTGTAGATGAGATAAATTATGTTGTTTCTTTTTAACCATGAACTTTTTTTTTTAAATTTCACTTGATAATTGAGCCCTTTGGGACTGATTTAGATAGCTTAAAATTATTAGATTTCTCAAAATTTAAAAATTACTATAAAAAATAATAATCTATTTCAAGATCTAACTTCAATACTAGATTTAAATGGTAAGTTTGTCAAAGTTGGTTTCAAAAATATTAATTTTATTTAAAAATATCATCTAGAAATACCAATAAAATTTTCATTCTTAAGAAAACATTAATGATGTATACTTGGCCCTGGTTCCACCACTGACCACTCTCAAGAAAACTCACTTGTTAAATCCCCCACTCATCCACTACCCCCGCCTTTCGCCCAAGACTGAACCTTAGGGAGACCTTCTCCCTACCCCTCTCCTTTCCTTGTCTCTGCCAACCCTCTCCTTCCTATTTGCCTATGCTGCCACAACTACACTCCCTCTCTCACGCTCGCCTTTGCCACTCCTCATCCGCTCTCTTTCTCTCTACCATCAAATTTCAACATTAAATATTCAATAAGATCATTAATCTCAGTTGTTCTTTTTTAGAAGCCAAACGATAACCACTAGATGTTCTTAAAAACCCAACAAATTGACCAAAACAAGTTCTTCCAACATGTTTTGCATTAGCACATCAAATAATCATCCCACTCAACACGTGAAACAGACATCCCAAAGTTTCGAACGGGAAACAGATTTTCTACGTACATACATACGACCATATACATTATTCCATTTTGGTGAGTGAGGTTTATGAGACGATCATTTCCATAAAATAACATTTTACTGTCAATAAATCATTCATTTATAAGGATTATTTCGTTCTTAATGATATAATAGCTCACTTTTAGCATGGATTATCGCTAGATCTTAGACCAATTTATGCCATACTTGGGGGGCTTATACTCTCCGTCAGGTTTACTATACATGCAAGGACCTCCAATACAAAGAGAATCAACAAAACCATGACATGTGATGTAGGATAAGGGGATGACCTCCAGTCTCCATATTATAATCGCCATGAATGAAAAATCATCATGAAGCCCATGACAGTTCAATGACATTTTAAGATTGTTAATTGTTGCAACTCGGGTATTATTACTATTCAGTGAGAAAAACTCCAAGAACACAGTATGCACAAAATTTAGATTGTCCGTCCATTAGCTTCATCTTGAAAATATATCAGTAAATGAAATATATAGCAAATATGTATGTTTATTCACAGAAGATAGAAACCTATAATGCGTTTCAACTGGCTAACACTAACGTATGAAGATGTGCTTACAGTAAGCTCTGGGAAAAGGATGTCATATTGAGGGCATACTCCTAAGCTTGTCCGTATATCATCCTGTTATAATCAGCAAAAACAACAATCAAAGTTCTGACAGAAGAAAAGAATAGTGTTTCTTGAGGAAATTTGAGCAAAGACAATATTAATTAAATAACAACTAAGAATAGCAAAGAAATAAATGTGAAATCACCATATCAGTTAAGATGTTTCTTCCAAATACAAGCGCATCACCAGAACTAGGGTGAAGAAGACCAACCAACATTGAAATAGTTGTACTCTTACCAGCTCCATTATGCCCTGTGAAACAACATGAACAAATTGGGAAGTTAAATCAATCAAGAGCCACTTCAAAAGGTATTTTGCACTACAATTTGAATTTCAAAAATGTAGTCCATTGGGAGATTCGAGGAGGCCGTATTCGTGCAATCATATTCGCCTCAAACGGAAAATTTTTTTTGTTAAGTATCGTAAGAGAGCCGCCTCTTCAAAAAATGCGGCTTTCTAGGCAAACAACCAGAAAAACAGCAAGCCACAGTTCTACGTGGCTTGTTGTTTGTCTGGCTATATATGCAACTATTGGATCATTAAAAAATTAATGCCTACATATGAAATGATCAAGGAAAAAAATGGAACATAAAAACTTTTCATTCATTAACCATAACCAAGTTTAAGAGTTATATGGTTTACATAAACAAGGTTCAATATCCATAGTATAAAAATGTGCATACAACACCTCCTATGACATCACATGCATCGTCTTCTTCGAATGTATTAGCGCTCTACAGATGCTTGTTGAGGAAGTGTCGTAGCTGGCTCCACTGGGAAGGAAGATAGTAGATTGTCACGATCAATGTGCTCAATTTGTGAGATTTCTTCGTCAATCTTTTCATCATAGTTCAAAGAAGGTAATGGTGAATGGCGATGCGATGGTCTAGGCTCTCTGTGGCCTTTCTCTCATCGGTGCAGGTGGAGTTCGTTGTATTCTCTCAGGCTCACATTTAGCAATAGGAGTTTGATATTCAACCCCCGAAGCATATATGTCGTCGGCTTAATTATGTGCTCGTCCCCCCCTTGTTCTACGTACACGTCCATGTCTCTGTGAAGATGTACCCTCAGTCGCTCCTCTGTCATCATTGTCCTCATCTTCATGGAGTTCATCGTGTGTATCAAACCATTTTGGAGCATCTTCATTCCATTCTTTCAACTTGTCCATGTAAATCTGCCACTTGAATTGAGAGTACACCTTACCGGCCCTCTTGACCATTTTCTTCATCATTTGATTCTTGTGAAGATCGTTGAAGTTGCTCGCAACGTGACGTAGGCAAAACCTCCAGTATACATATGGAGGATTGAATTGTACAACATCATTGCGTAGGACTGCACGAATACTAGGTGCATGATCAGATAAAAGACATATTGGCCCCGAAAGATACCTAAAAACGTGAAGGTCCACCCTTTCCAAGAACCAAACCCAACTAGGTTCATCCTCCTCATTCACAAATGCAGAAGCCAAGGGGACAATGTGATTGGCAGCATCACAATCACATGTAATAAGAATCTTCTGCTCTGATAAAACTATCGATTAACATTAAATGATCTAAATCGATCACTAGATCGTAGATCAAATTCCTTTGAGATCAATCGATTAAAAATCGATTGCATCATAATGCGTGTCATCGGAAAAGCCATGACACAATTCGAAAACCACAAAACAAATCGATACCACCCAAAAATCCAATTCGACGATATAAGACCAAGAAATCGACCGTTCGCCGATCAGAGGTCATTTGATATTTTAAAATGGCTAAATTTAAACCGTAAACCAAAACCGTATTTCAGCAATTTCTAAATTAATCTCAAATTAAAAGTATCTAAATATTATACTCATTTTGATCACCATTTAGAGGTGATTGAAACAAGACATTGTGCACTTGAATCCGAGATTCGAGGCGTGAGTGCAGGCGACTTTGATATCTCAAACAAATGAGAGAGGAAATGGTTTTAAAAAAATTATTCTGCTACAACACCCTGTACTCTCATGGATACTCCACTTGTTTTTTTTTCTCTTCCCTTTTAACACCACACTCCCCTTTTCTTCCTCCACTTGCCCCCCCCCCCAAGTCTCTCCATTTGGCAAACAAATAAGGCCCCCTCCCCCTTATTTATGTCAACATAAAAGCCTCAAAATCTCTCCAATTCCAGTCGTTTCTGATGTTCAAGCCAAGCAGGAGGAGCTCCCAGCCAATTCCCATTTCTGCTACTGCTGCAGGTAGTAGAACAGTCAAAGTTGTTGCTTCTCTTCACCTGGAAAAACCTTATGCTGCAGCTACTGTTAGAAGACTCCATGGAGCCTTCAAACAACCATTAGAGTTGTTGCATGCAACCCCCTTTTTCCACCAATTTGTAGCAATCCAAAGGTACAAGATAAACCTTTCTCTTGCTGCCATGCATGAAGTTTCCGCACCTTTTGATCTCTTATTGATGCTCTTTTCTGTAGTAATATGTTGTGAAAATAAGAGGGATTTTTTGTTGAATTACTGCTTAAACATGGTTATAATACTGTTGGACATCCAGTTGGTTGAGGTATCTAGTTGGGGATGTGCTCAACATCAGTGTGTGTGATCCAACAGCTTGATGATGTTCTCATTCTGAATGAAATGGAACCAATCATGTAATATGCATTTTCCAGTGGTCATCATTTCAGACACATGATTTCGTTGATAGCATCTACCGATCCAGTATCTTTTGCCCTGTATTTAAACAGAAACTCCTTTAAATTTTTGGCAAGTGGTGTTTCTTGCTTTATTTTCATTTGTTAACGGCAATGCTATATTGATTTGCATATTTACCAGATATCAGCTGCACACGAGATTTAAAAGTTCTAATTTATTATCTCATATTTACAATGTTGAGAGCTTATCAGCATAAACTTCAACAGGGTTTATGTTGTTTATGTTGGAAGTATGAATGGAGAAAGTAGTACAGTATGTCTACCACACAAAAGATCAGGGTTCAAATCCCACTCTTGCAGGGGTCGCGTTAGGTAGTCGACGGCCAGTGTTAGGTAGTCAACGGCCAGTGTAAAAAATAATCAAATCTTTCAACATGGATTTGAGCAAGAATCCATGTAGCCGACCCTATTTATAGTAGGAGAAGGCTTAGTACATTTTATTATGTTGGAAGTATGAATGGAGAAAGTAGTATTTAATTTTGGGATACAAGGTAAAATATGTGAGGAAGGACCGAAAAAAGATATATCGTACTGTAGATTCAAGTTAATGGAATCAAACTTGTAAATAAATAATTTTTTTGTGCAAAATATAAACTTTATTATAAATATTTGATTTTACATTTATCTTGTCAAAATCATATTAAATTAGTTTAAATATAAACTTAAAAAAAAGAATGAGTTTAAATCGTGTTTCTCGTGCCTTCAAATCTTATTCATCTATATTGATTCTCAATGTGACAAGGTCTAAGATTTTAAAGACATCTCTAATCTTATTTTATGGTATAGGCATACAGTCGTGTAAAATTATATAGGTTTTAAAAAAATAAGGTCCCATGTTGCTACCTTCTCAAATATATTCTGTTTTTGCAATATTATCAATAACATTGCGTGCTAATGATGACAATTATAATACTCGTTGTTATGCTGGTGTAAGAGTAGATTCTAAATATATGGGGTATGAACAAGTGACTTGCTAGTTCTTCTTACAAGCATTATTTTAAATATAATTATAAGTATTATTACCTTTCTCAATTAATACCCACAAATAATTTCTCAATATCATTATGACCAATAATAATTCTTTAAGTATAATCCACTAATATTAGATCACTATGGATAAGAAGTGTTGATAAGATACCTAAATCTGTTAAGTTGACCACGGAAGAGATTGAGAAAGAAATGAGCAGTCACGTAAGTGAAATGTTGGTGACTGATAATTAAGATTTGTCGGTCATGGTGACCCTTACACCTGACTGTACGAGGGCGTGGTGACCATCAACTGGGCGGGAGATAGTAAGCCCAGTTAGGGCAGCTACCGCCTACGTGAGATCGTAGTGTTTTTACGCTTCATTGGGATCCAGGTTTTTGATTAGTTCCGCTGACCATCTTTCTTAGAATACCTAGGCTGGGGGGGCCTCGGTTAGTTTTTCTTACGAGCTCGTTAGCCCGTACCGGTCAGGCCGGTTTTTGAAGCGACTCTTCTGGGGAGTCTCTCCCACTTGTCTCAGGTGCGTAATTTTGGAGTAGGCCTAGCCCTCTACTGGACCGCACTTCCACTTAAAGGGCGAGACGGAAGAGTCTCTTGGGAGACTTCTTCATCGCTTGAGTTTTGGTTACCTTTCTGCCAATAGGTCTTGGAGATGAGTTACAGTTGAGTTTGGTTACAGCTGAGTTGGTTATAGATGAGATAGATGAGGTTGGTACAGAAATCATCAATCATCAATAATCATCAATCTTCGACGTTTAATCAGAATTTAGATTTACTACTACAAAGGTTAGGAAAAGCTAGTGGACGTGTTGGGAACTTAGTTAGGATGCATTATACCCCACCGTATGCCTACAGAAGCACCCCAACCCTAAGATTTTCTTCATGCCTTAGAGTCATAGTGTGAGGTCACACTCAGACCAAGACCACGACAACAGACTATCCATTAGACTTGAGAAATTAGACAGAAATAAAGATCAGATCAGAGACTCATCATCCTCAATACCAAGATCCATCAACATGATCTGGAGATTTACATACATAACCGCTTGCAAACCCATTTTTATGCAAGTAGCTTGTCAAATTTAAAATTCAATACTTATCTACTTATTTTCTTTTGAAACCACTGAATTACCTATTTTATATATATATATATATATGATGGATTGTATTCAACAATTGTTGGCATTCTTTTGTCCCTTGCATGTATGGCAGGCAAAGCGCCTGCATCGCAGTAGACTAACGAATGATCCCGAGCTTCCGCTGTTACACTCGTCGGTACTCATATCATAGTTTGTGTACAGAATAATGTTTATGCTTTTCCTTTTTCTACTGTTACATTTTGGTATACATGTACATATTGCAGTTTCTTTTGTTACATGTAATCATATATGCACATTAATGTAATGTGAATTGGTGACACAATTGTTATTAGTTATATAGTTGATTGTTACATTGTGCATGTCATTTCGAAATGCGAAATTTTTTCTCTAAATTTTGACAACCTAATGCGATCGATATTGAAAATTATACTGCGAACATTGTGTAAACGGGTAACCCAGATCCGCAGGCAGGAGTTCACACCAGGTCAGATTTTCATATTCTCAAGATTCCAGGCTAGCCAAATTTCAGACTCTACAGTTCATATTCAGTTTCGACAGATTGTTTCAGAGTCTTCAGTTCGATTGCAGATATGTGATCATCAATTGTGTAGTCTCCATCTTTATTTTTGGTCTCAGAGTTTTCATGTGATCCATATAGACTCTAGAGTAGAGATCCATTCTCTATGCCATTGTGGGCGAGGATTTTCATGTTGTTTCATAGGGACTCCAGGGTAGAGAACCTATTCTCTGAGCCAATATGAGAGAGACTCAGTCCTCCAACGAGGAGCCTCATTCAGTTTCTGTGACTCTGACAGGCACAGTACAGAGCATACGTTCTCCGATGACGAGATCCGGTTCGACTCACACTCTAACCCTTTTGTTCCTCCTCACATGCATGGCATGAGAAGCGACGTCCTCGACAGCAATCGACAATTGTGTATACGTTGAGTTGATATTGTATGTAGTGTCTTGTATTGTGAGTTTGAGATTTCTATCTATGTGTCCAAGCTGAGCATTGTATGCTCCAACTTGAGGGGGAGTACTGGAGTATGTGTCATGTGTAGGTAGGTAATTGGATCCCTCAAGGGTCTAATTACCACACCCACTTATGTTTAGTCTCACATCTATTCGTGGGACTCGGAGAGTCGGTGGGGGCTATATAAGAAGTCCCACGCCACCTATATCAGATAAGAAAAAGTGAATGAACACTTCAACCCTTTGAGGCAATCTCCTGTGATTTCATCCCACTCCTTAGGGAGTAGGGTTCCACGTAAAATTCTCGGTGTTCTTTATTGTTCTTATTTTATTATCTCTGATTACGCTTTCACATTCTTGTTTTTTAACACTTCATAATGTCGTTAGTGATCTCTGTGGTAAGAGTCTTAGAGAGCCAAACATGAGCGTACGCGACATTTTGCTTCCATGAAGCATTCTTCCCACTCTTATCCGTCAACTCTGGATTTATCAGAATTTGCTCATTATTATTGCACCTCATAAGGCTCAAGAAATGGAGGCAATTCCTTAGTAGTGTTCTGGTATTACATAAATCCCTAAGTAGTGAAAATATTTTTTTACTTGAGTAGTGCAGTAATATCGCATGTTTGAAATGCGACATTCATATCGCATTCGAAAACAATATCTATAGGATTACAAAGTTTGTACTTCGAAAAAAATTAAAAAAAATGTATGTCACATTTGGAACATGCGACATCCAAATTGGACAATATAGATGTCACATGTTTCAAATGCGACGTCCATTTTTTTATAGTTTGTGAAGTCCAAGATAAAGAATGTATAAAGAATGTCACATTTTTCGAATACGATATGAGTGTCGCATTTCAAACATGTGATGTTACTACACTACTCAAGTAAAAAAATATTTTGCACTTCTCAGGGATTTATGTAATCCTGGACATTACTAAGGAACTTGCCACTTTAGAACTGTATAGAACACAACTCATAGTTGGTTTCATCCGTCTTCACGATGGGAGCCGAGCCCTTGAAGGCACCAGACAAGAGAAGATGTCTCCCTTGTTCTCTGTTATGATGAGGAGACCGAAACCGGACTCAACTAGGGTAGTAGATCGATTTGAGCGAGTTTACACAATCATAGAGAGGATTGATTGTACATGTACACTTATACAACCATCCTCGTCAATCCTCGATCCGTGTAAGGGCCGGAAAGGTGGTTTATTGGTTTAAAATCATATTTTCTGATTAAATTAGACCAATCAGCAACTCTAGATGGCGATGGAGAGCATAGAAGGGGCCCTCGGGGGCCTAGCGATGAACGAGTGGGGCCCTAGAGGTGTCGACGGGGGCATGGATGCCTAAACCATGGTTGTGAGACGGTTGGACAGGGTCTACAATGAGTCTCAGCGGTAAGCGATGGCCCCAGTTGTACCTAGCAGCGGCAAGAAGGCCACTTGGAGGTATGGGCATCGCTTTAGAGACCTAAGGGGAGGAATAAGTAGGACCCTTATGGGCTGCAAAGGCCTACAACGTGCAAGGGGGGTCCAGTAGACCGCAGTGGCGGTTGCGAGAGACCCTGTAGGTGGGCTGCAAAGGCAGTGACATGGAGGTAGGGCCTCGACGGAGCATGCGTAGTGAGGAGAGAGGCGGCGAGGGGGGTTTAGGGTACGAGGTACGAGAACTCCAGTATAAGACCGTCACTTTGATACCATTTGGAGAGAAAATAATGAATTGCTTATTCATGAGGCCCTGTGGTTCTCTTATATATGGGAGAAATATATTGGAAAAATTACAAAAAGTAGATGGAAAGAAAAGAAAATACATAAAAGTAATAAACGATAATTAATATATCAACAATAAGCTTTGGAAAAAAATCAAACTTCTAGACGATGCCTTTTGTCTGACTTCTCTTCTAATCATTTATCACCTCATTTGCAAGAACCAAACTGCCTGCTAGATTTCCGGCAAGACAATAGAACTAAGTACCTCGGTCGATTTGTCAAGACCTTCGCAATAATGAGATAAATTCCACTAGATAGGGCAACTTGCAAAATACCATCCAACCACTCAATCGCACCCTTCTTGGGGAGTAGAAAAATATGAATCTTATTAGGAGATCAAATCCATGATTCCTCAGCAAGAACTCATCAATGACCCTGAGCACATCATGGCAAATTGTGCTCTAAAACCATTTGTAGAAATAGATAAGGAAATCATCTAGACCAAGTATATCCTCATTAAGACTTTGCATTGCATCATGCACCTCACATGACAAGACCTCCACAGTAAGCACGCTAGACTGGGATTTTGTAATCTTGATTACATTACGTCCACGCCAAACCCACTCACCGGGCGTGCGGAAATGGTTCACGATTGCAGCTGCAATATTCTTGCCCCAATTAATACTACCTCCCCAAGTATCAATCGAGATTGTGGTATTTTTTCTTCTTGCATCGACCATTGTATGAAAAAACTTCGTGCTTGCATCACCTTCTTTGAGTCATTTTTGCATTGATCTTTGTCGTCATTCGACATCTGCCTTCGTGTCTTCCTCTAATATCACACTCTCATTTAGCCCCCTTTTCTTGACTTCATTTGTCTTGAGATGCCTGATGTCTTCCAAACGGTCAGTTAATAAACAACCTCATGCACCATGTTCCTCCTCGCTAACCTTTGCTTACGAGTTTCTTTCTTGAACATCAGGCAAACACGCATGACACAGTAGCTTGCCATAGAACCTCTTTGTTGTTGTGCCTTGTCTCCCTAAAGAGAAGGGAGTGAGGAGTATCATCTTTTTTTCAACAAGTATGGGAGAAAGGGGGGAGTATTGAGTAGAACTTTCAACCCTATCATTGTTTGAGGAACTCTACATTAGAGGGACCTATTTTCTCAGAGATCTCCAGATAGAGAATCATTGCAGACTCCATTCTTCAGTAACAGAAAACTCCAATATGTGATCATTTCAAGGTTCCTATGAGAGATAACGACCATCTAACTATGGATATTCCCACGGATTTCTTTATTAAGCCATGAAGCAGTCTTCAGTCTTCCACATGTTGCGCAGTCTTCCATATGTTGTGGGCCAGAGTACTCCATAAGGGAGACTCTACTCGGTACCAATGATGTTGATCAATGGAGATACCGATCACATGAGCTAGTGATTGTGTGTCGCCCGCAAATCTGGGATACCCATTTATACATCACTCGTAGTATCATGTTCATTAGAGATCGTATTAGGATATCAAAAATAAGGGAAATTTTTCGTGTTTCGAATGACATTCACAATTAACTAATAAGCCACAGAATTAACAATGTGTCACCAATTTATATTGCATTCATTTCCATAAAAATTTACAAGTAACAAAAAACTGCATTATGTACACGTATCACAAATTGTAGTAGAAGAGAAAAAAAAGCATTAATATTATCATGAACGTAAACTATAATATGTGTACATGTTGAGAGTAACTGCGGAAGCTCAGGTTCAACTGTCGGACCACTGCGATGCGGGTACTTATTCTGCAATCCACGCATTAGGGAGAAAATAACATTAACAAAAGTTGAGCACAATCCAATTAATTAAAAATAATACGTAATTCAGTGGCTCCAAAAGAAAGTAAGTAGATATGGTTTGACAATTAGATTTAACGAGATACTTGCATAGAAGTCGGTTTTCAAGTTTGTTTTGTATGTGAATCCCCTGATTTACTCATCCTAACTCAATTACCCATATTTAACATTTTCGTATATTGATTATATGATCCATATTTAAACTATCACTTTTTTATAATTTATAATTCATGTTTGATGGATCTTGGTAATATGAATGATGAGTTCTGATCTGATCTTTACTTTATCTAATCTCTCATGCTTAATGGATAGTCCATGATCTTGGTCTGAGTGTGACCTCACACTATGACTCTAAGGCGTGAAGAATGTCGTAGGGTTGGGGGGCCTCCATAAGCATGCGATAGAATGTAATGCATCCTAACTAAGTTCCCAACACGTCTAATAGCTCCATCTAGCATATGTAGTCTCTAGTTTAAAACTGTTATGGGAAAAAGAATTAATTTCTTTATGAGAGGCCCTAGGGTTCTCTTATATAGGAGAGGCCCTAGGGTTCTCTTATATAATGGAAAAGAGAAATAAGCACATTAGAATTACATATATCATAAACAAAAGCTATAATGTGTACCATAAACAGAAACTGTTTGAACCGCGGAAGCTCAGGGTCTACTTGTCAATCTACTGAGTTGCATGCGCCTTGTCTGCCATCCATGTTAGGAAGAAAAGGTCAACAAAGGTTGAGTATAATCTAATTTATAAAAAAATAAAACATGTATGTCAACGGTTTCAAAAAGAAACAAGTAGATAGGTGTTGACATGTGAATTTAATAAGCTGCTTGCATTGAAGTTGGTTTTCAAGTTGTTTTATATATATGAGTCCTCTTGATTGATCACCACCTCAACTATTTCCACTTAATGTTTTTATTATTTATAAGATCCATATTTAGGCAAACATCGGTTTATTATTTATAAGACATGTTGACGGATTTTAGAAGATATAGATGAAGTATTTCCTATTATGATATTAGTCCTTGTCTAATTCTTTAAGATTAGTGGATAGTATGTGGTCTTGGTCCGGGTGAAACCTCACACTATGACTCTAAGGCAGGAAGAATGCCTTAGGGTTACGGTGCCTCCGTAGGCATGTGGTGGGGTGTAATGCATCCTAACTAAGTTCCCAACACGTCCACTAGCTTCGCCTAACAACTGTAGTAATATTTCGCACTCTGATATAGATGATTTTATGTTCACTTCCATTGTTGTGAGATGTCGGATGTGATAATGGATCTTACTAGATGTTGATGATTAATAATTGATAATTGATGATTAATAATTTTCATGATCTAGTCCCTTTCATCGTCAGCACCTGCTGGTGGAACAGTAATCAAACTCAACTACTCCTGAGAAAGATCTTTTCCTCGTCAGGACCTACTAGCGGAACAATAACCAAAACTCAAGCGGTGAGGAAGCCTCCTAAGAGACTTCCATCTCTCCCTCTCTGTGGAAGTGTGGTCCAGGAGAGGGCTAGGCACACTCCAAAACTGCACCCCTGAGACGGGTGGGAGAGACTCTCTGGTCCGAGTCACTCCAAAACCGGCCCGACAGGTACGGGCAAAACGAGCTCGAAAAACCGAAACCAATGGTCCCCCAGCCTAGGTACCCTACTGAAACATGGTCAGCGGAACTGGTTAAACACCTCGATCCCAACGAAGCATAAAAACGTTGCGAGCTCACGTAAAATCGTACAAAGGACTGGGATCCTAGACCCGCGTACTAGGTGGTCACTGCCCTAACTGGGCTTCCTATCTCCCGCCAGCTAAGGGTCAACACAGTGTAAGGGTCACCATGACTGGCATAAATATCAGTCATCACTGATTCACTATCATGTCGATGTATATGATTTCACCTTCCTTTTGCAATCTCTTATGTAGTTAACTTTATAGATCCAGTTATCAATCTCAACCTTACTAGTGAAAATGGTTATAACCATATATGAAAAACAACTTTGAAGATATTTACCACTATAGTCAGATGCACTTTTTTGAAAAGGAAATTCTTGGATACTAAAGTAGAAGCTAAACATAGTGACGTTAATATGGGCTTATATTTGTAATAGCAAGAGCATACCAAACTTCTTATTGAGACAGATTTAGAGTAACTTGAAATTATATTTAAATTTGGTAGGATTTTAGAGACAAAAGCCACTCATCTTCGATAACCAATCATCGCCATGTAGAAACTAATGTCATTGCTTATGCTTCAGCAGGCTGTGTGATTTAAAAAAAAATCTTGATCAAGTAATCTTACCAAAGAAAACCCATGTTTATTACAATCAGAGATATAAATACCCCCCCCCCCTTTTAATCAAATCAATTTTGTTTGAATAGAGAAATCTAAATTTTAAAATAAAATTTTAAGCAGCATCGGTACAGACATGCAACTTCATCTCATTTTTTTAATCAAATCAAAATTTTGAACAAAGAAATCTAAATGTTTAAATTAAAATTTTGAGCAATAGCAGTAAAAAAATATCGAATCAAAGTTTTGGAAAAGAGATTATCTAAATTTTTAAATTAAAATTTTGAGCAGCACTAAGACATGCAACTTGTTCTCACAATCAAATCAAAATTTTAAACAGAGAATATCTAAATTTTCAAATTAAAATTTTGACAAGCAGCAGTACAGACATGCAACTTCATCTCATAATCAAATCAAATTTTTGACAGATAAATCTAAATTTTTAAATTAAAATTTTAAGCAGCAGTACATACATGCAACTTCATCTCAAAATCAATTCAAATTTTTGAACAGAGAAATCTAAATTTTTAAATTAAAATTTTGAGAAGCAACAGATATGCAACTTCATCTCATAATCAAATCAAATTTTTAAACAGAGAAATCTAAATTTTTAAATTAAAATTTTGAGAAGCACATACATTCAACTTCATCTCATAATCAAATCAAATTTTTGAACAGAGAATTCTAAGTTTTTAAATTAAAATTTTGAGCTGCACCAGTACATACATGCAATTTCATCTCGTAATAAAATCAAATTTTTGAATAGAAAAATATAGTTTTTTAAATTAAAATTTTGAACAACGGCAAGACATAAATTTAAGAGCTGAACAATGATCTGAAAATTAGATAATACTTGCTACAGACAAATACAAAGGAAGGAAGTAGAGGAGGCTTTGAAGGTTATGAGACATGGAACGGTGTAGGACTTGATGATATTCCTGTAGAAGTTTGGAGAGTTTTAAGTAAGCATGGTTTGACTTGTCTTACAAATTTATTCAATGTTATTTGGCAAAGCAAGAAAATGCCTGAAGAATGGAGGAGAAGCATCATGGTGCCTCTTTTTAAGAACAAAGGAGACATTCAAAATTGTTCAAATTACAGAGGTATCAAGCTGATGAGTCACATTATGAAAATTTGGGAACGTGTAATCGAAAAAAGGTTGAAACAAGTTTCCAAAGTAAAAGAAAATCAATTCGGATTCATGCCAGGTCGCTCAACTATTGAAGCCATCCACTTGTTGAGGAGAATAATGGAGATTTATAGAACTAAAAGGAAGAACCTCCATATGATTTTTATTGATTTAGAGAAGGCTTATGACTATGTCCTACGGGAGATATTGTGGAGAGTTTTGGAGAAAAGACAAGTACTTATCCTATACATTAACCTCATAAAAGATATGTATGATAAGGCTTCATATTGTGTAAGCATACAGTCTGGGAAGACTGGCTATTTTGGCATCAACACTAGTCTGCATCAAAGTTCAACTTTGAGTCCATTCCTTTCTACTTTGATTATGGACGAGTTGACAAGTCACATTCAAGATGAGATACCTAGGTGTATGTTATTCGTTGATGATATTGTGATGATTGATGAGACTAGAGATGGAGCAAATGAGAAGCTTGAGGCCTGGAGACATGCTTTGGATACTAATGGATTTGATATAAGTAGGATTAAGACTGAATATATGGAGTGTACTTTTAATGGAAACAATGGTGAAGGAATTGATGTTAAGATTGGCGATGATAACATTCAGAAGAGAGATTCTTTTAGATACTTGGGATCTATTTTGCAACATGATGGAGAAATTAATGGAGATGTTACAAATAGAAAAAATGCAGGTTGGCTAAAGTAGAGCGGAGCCTATTGTCCTCTGTGATAAGAAAATTCCTTTGAAAATTAAAGGAAATTTTCACAAAGCAGCTGTGAGTCCTGTTATGCTCTATGGATCTGAATGTTGGCATGTGAACCATAGACAAGTGCAAAGAATGGTAGTAGCAGAAATGAAAATGCTAAGGTGGATGTGTGGACACACACATAAAGTTGGGTTCGGAATGATGCCATCAGAATGAAAATGAGTATAGCTCCGATCGAATATAAGATGCGAGAAAATCACTTAAGGTAGTTTGGCCATTTGCAAAGGAGGTCAACTGAAGCACCGGTGAGGAGATGTGAGTTTTGGAATGTTGAGCCAGTAGAAAGAGAGCGTGGAAGGTCCAAGATTAGACTACACAAAGGGATCTTAGTTTTTTGGATCTAAGCCCGAGAATAGCCTAAGATAGATCAGAATGGAGGCAAAAAAATCCATGTATCCGGCCCTACTTAAAGTGAAAATGCTTTGTTGTTGTTGTACTTGCATGCAAATCACTCCCAATTTCTTTCAATCTTAACATGAAATGCATGGCTAAATAAGGGTTTTGAATTGTATTAAAAAACATAAATGGCAGCAAAAAGGGGGAGAAGATTGTACCTTGGATCCTCCAAGATTGGATGATCAAATTGTATGCAGTTGATGCTCCAATTAGAAGAGGAGCAACAGGTCCAATTGTTTCTTGGATTTGGAGCAGCAAATGGTGTTTCAACTGCAGCCGATGTTTCAAAACAACAGCTCTAGCTGTTGTGAGTACAGCTCAAGATACTCTAGGGGGAGAAGAGGAGCAGTAGAAGGTCTAGCTGCTAGCAGGGGCTTTCAATAGTCTGCTGGGCAGGAAAGAAGCAATGGCAGCTCCCAGTTGCTTGGCTTCCAACAATAGCAGCTTGAGGACAACAGCAGGATAAGGGGTTGGGGCTGGAGTTTCTTCGTCGTCGATAGAGAAAATATAAGGATTTTGGGGCTTTTCGGTGGGAATTTTGAGGGTTTTAGGGAAAAATATGAGAGAAATCAAGGGGTTTATATAAACAAGGAGAAGGCTTTTGGGTGTTGACATGCGGAAGTAGAAAGAAGCTAAGTATAGGGTTGTGTATTGGACATGTGTAATTTTATTTTGTATATATATATATTATTTTTTTAATCTTTAATCTCTCTCTTATATGAAATACCAAAGTCATCTGTATTTGCACCTCGGATCTCCGATTTAGATGTGCAATGGTGATGATCAAATGATATAAATTTCATACTTTTCTGATGCAAGATGGATTCTGAGATTGGCGAAATACAGTCTTGTTTTGCGATCAAATTTTTGAGATTTAAATGATCAAACGACCTCCAATTGACGAACGGATGATTTTTTTGGATTTATTTCGACGATACAAATTTTATGGTGGTCTCAGATTTTTTGTAGTTTCCGATTACGTAACGACTTTTTCGATGGCACGAATTACGCTATAATCAATTTCCGATCAATTGATTCCAAATGAACTTTAATTTACGATTTGTGGATCAATTCAGATCATTTAATATAGATTGATAGTTTTATCTAATCAGATGGACCCTAATCGGGTCAGGTTTGGTTTTGGATTCGAGTGATTCGGATCCGAATGTCACACTGGCGGAGGCACAGATGGGTTAGATGGCATTGAGGAAAGGTCTGGGTTAGCCCTAGAACGTTCTAGGGTGTCACTAGGTAGTTGCGGCATCAATGAGGCCCTGGTAGGGTTGCTGGGTGGTGCGCGGAGGCCTTGGGATTGGGCAGTGGCGCAGTTGCCCTCGATGGGGTCCATGGCAGCATAGCAGCCGTAGAAGGCGATGAAGCAATGGCACACGACATGGGGATGGCCCCTGGCAACACACGAGAAAGAGAAGATGGGGTGGCAGGTGGGGTTAGGACACGAGGTACGAGAACTCCGGTTTAGGATCGTCGCTCTGATACCATGTAGAGAAAAAATTACGAGTTGCTTATTCATGAAGTCCTAGGGTTCTATTATATAAAGGAGAAACTTGTTTGGTAAACTACATGAAGTTGTAGAGGTTCTTTTATGTTACAGTACGGTTTATGTATTTTCTATTTCCTTCATCTATATTATGTAATTTACCATTTGGGTCTCTCCCTATATAAGAGATCCCTAGGGTTCTCATGAATAGATTTTTTTTAAGACTAAAAAGGGGGTGGCACGTGATGGTGGACGCCCCTTGGAGATTAATTAATTAAAAAGAAATAAGAGTACAAGTATAGTGTTACAACATCCAAGATTCCATAAACCCCTTGTACTGGATAGGAACATTTTTGCTATAAAATCTTTGACCCAAGAAAAGGAGAGTGTTCCTAGCAATCCAAATAGACCAAATAAGTGCCAACGGCTTCAGCAGTTCATGTCTTGATCTATGCGGCAACCCCTGTAAAGACATCAAGAATGCTTCAAGAGTGTGGATACAGACCCCGTGAAGGGCAGAATCCTCCCAAAAAGGTTTGGTCCAGGTACAACGGAAGAAAAGATGTTCTATAGATTCAATCTCGGATCCACAAAGTGTGCATCTATCAGAAACCTCCTCAAAGAATCTGGTGCATCGGTCTCTCGTCATCAGTCTTTTCCTCCTGAAAATCCAGAAGAAAAAACCTATCCGTTCCGGTAAGCCAATCATCCAAATAAATCTGCAGTCTCTAACCAAATCATCCGTCCTTGACGGGAGAGGTCCACAAATTGCCCTGTAAGCTTTCTTAACCGAGAGATGGCTCCCTCTCCAAGCTCAACGGTCACAGCCCAATGACGGACCCTCAAAATGACATAGCGAGTCCAGCAAAAGTAAGAATTCCTCCAGCCGCTGATTTAAAAATTTAGTCATAAAATTAGGCATACAATTTCCATCGGACCAACAGTCTACAACCCGCACTTTACAATCCGAAGCTAAAGCAAAAATCCGAGGGTATCAAGCGCATAACGGACCCTCACCAGTCCAGTCATCGGTCCAGAAAGCAAAGGATTCCCCATTCCCTAGGATAGGCTTGAAAAGTTCTGCAAATCACGGTAAAACCTTCAAAATCCCCTTTCAAAAAGCAGATGGCCTAAACCTCCCAGAGTCAACCTACACCGACGATCGAGAAATGCCATAAATGTGCCTGATGAGAAAGCAACATGGATCTTCGTCTCTCCCCCACAATTTGCTGATCCATTTCACCCATAAGGCCTCATCGAAAGAGTCTAGTCACTTTATTCCCAGACCACCATCCGCTTTTGGAAGCGTTACCGACTCCCAATCAACCAGATGCATCCCATTACCCTCCACACCGGACTTGTTCCACAAAAACCGTCTCATGAGTATCTCAAGATGTATCCTGATCCCCAGAAGTAGGAGGCGAGAGGACATGAAATAGATTGGGATCGCAGAGAGCATCGCCTTCACCAGCACAAGGCGCCCCCCCTACAAAGGATGGAAGCCTTTCCAACCCGAGAGCCTCTTTTCCATTTTTCCACAATCGGTAACCAATCGGACAATTTGATCATGCCTGAAGTTAGCGAAACGCCCAAATATTGGATAGGAAGTGACCCGCATTCCATGCGAAGCTCGCCACTACAGTCCCGTACCTCTTCATCCGACAGAGCAAAAGGGATCAATGTAGACTTTGCTAAATTTAAAGTCAATCCGGACAGTTCTCCAAAAATCTCCAGAATGAGCGCCAACCCATTGGCCTCCTCCTTGTCCCCCTCGATGAAGAAAATTGTGTCATCAACATACTGAAGGAGCGGGATTGAAAATCCGTCAGCAGAAAAACCCTTAGTGTTCCCAGAGCTCTGGATGCGGTCAACCATGCACGCGAGGACGTCTGAAGCAATGACAAAAAGTAATGAAGCGAGCGGGTAACCCTGCCTGATTCCCCTCTGGGGCTGGAAATAGCCCCCTTTTGGACGGCCATTCATTAAAACCGCCAGTGACACAGTGGTGATACAACGTTTCATCCAAGACACCCAGATCTCCGGAAAACCACGCCTGTGAAGGGCCGACCAAAGAAACCGTCAATCCAGCGTGTCATAAGCCTTTGCGAAATCAACATTCCATAGCATAGCTTTCTTATTATTTCTTTTCCATTCAGCAATGATCTCAGAAGCAATAACCAGACTGTCCAAAATCTGTCGACCCGGAATGAAAGCTGATTGGAAAGGGAGAATAAAATGTTCAAGGACCCTGGTAAGTCTAATAGAAAAAACCTTCGCGACGATGAGGTAAATAGCATTTGAAATTGTGATGGGTCTGAAATCTCCGATTCTTTCGGTTGTATCACACTTTGGAAGCAAAAAGATAAGGGCCTTGTTCAACTTGTCGAAGCCTGCATTGCACCTGCAATACTCCCCTACCACTTCCAGCACCTCATTGCCCACGAGATCCCAAAACTCCTTGTAAAAACCAACAGGAAAACTGTTGGGATAAAAATGATTCATGCATGAGGAGATCCCAGGGCTCTCTTATACAGGAGAAAAGCCATGGGTTAATTACATAAGTGATAATCAAAGAAAACATAAAATATAAAAGTGATACATTGAGATTCAATTATCTCAACATTCCCCTTCAAGCTGGAGCATAAATATCAATCATGCCCAACTTGGAACAACACCTCTGAAATGGACCTCTAGTCAGAGCCTTGGTGAAGATGTCATCCGTCTGATCTCCTGTGGAAACATGAGAGGTGGATATAAGACCTTACTGGATCATATCTCTAGTGTAATGACAACCCACCTCGATATGCTTCGTCCTCTCATGAAAAGCAGGGTTATTAATAATAAATAAAGCTGCTTGATTATCACATAAAAGCTTCATAGGAAGCGAAACCTCAATAGTATGGTCGGTCAATACCAATCTAACCCGCATCATCTCTGCACATCCTTGTGTCATGGCCCTATACTCAGATTCTGCACTAGATCTGTCCACCATTGTCTGTTTCTTGCTTTTCCATGAAACTAGTTAGTTACCTACAAAGATAGCGAAAGCAGAAGTGGACTTTCTGTCCCTGGGACAGCCAGCGTAATCTGCATCTGCACATGCTGTTACCTCAAGAGATGTATCCCTACTGAATATAAGGCCTGAACCTGGTGAAGTCTTCAAATATCTCAAGATCATATGGACGGCATCCATATGCACTTTCCTGGGCTGCTCCATGAACTGACTGACTTTGCTTACTGCAAAAGCAATATCCGACCTCGTGATGGTGGCATATAAGAGCTTCCCAACAAACTCTATGTATCTCCTCCTGTCAACTTCTTCAGTGTCCTCATCATATTCTCATGCTTGCATCCATAGGGGTAGTAGCAGGTTTGCACCCTGTAATACATGTCTCAGAAAGAAGATCCATAACAAACTTCCTCTGAGTCATTACAAGGCCACGCTTGTTCCTAGTGAACTCCAACCCAAGGAATTAACGAAGATTGCCAAGGTCCTTAGTCACAAACGGTTGACCTAGGAACTCCTTGGTAGTAAGAATGCCCTGCTCATCATCTCCGGTAATGACAATATCATCCACATAAACAAGAATAGCCACAGTACCTCTTTGTGTCTTCTGGACAAACAGTGAGTGGTCCGCAGTAGACCGCACAAACCCCTGTTGCTCTATCAACTCCGATAGCTTTTGGTACCAAGCTCTCGGACTCTACTTTAGGCCATAAATTGCCTTATGAAGTCAGCACACCTTCAGAGACTCCCCCTCAGTAGCAAATCGCGGTGGTTGTTGCATATATACTTCCTCTTGTAGATCTCCATAGAGAAATACATTCTTCACATCTAGCTGGTAAAGAGGCCAGTCCTGGGAAACAACAACATATAGAAGAATGCGTAGTGTCGAGTGTCTTGCTACTGGAGAGAAGGTGTCCTGATAGTCCACCCCATAGGTTTGGGTGAACCCCCGAGCCACCAGCCTTACTTTAAAGCGGTCAACACTGTCATCTGCCCTCTGCTTAACCGTGAATATCCATTTGCAGCTCACAATGGAGGCTCCTGGCAGAACTGAGACAATGCTCCAGGTGCCACGTGATCGTAGAGCTGACATCTCCTCTTCCATTGCAAGTCATGACCTACTGTCCTGAAGCGCCTCCTGATACGTCCGTGGGATCGTAACAGCAGATAGTCCCACTACAAACTTCCTATACTCTGTTGAAAGATGGTCCAAGGAAACATGTGCAACAAAAGGGTACGTGGCACATTGGCGACGAGGATTCCTTAGGGAAATAGGTATCTCCAGGTCATCGGTCGCATCATCCTCTGGAATCAACTCTTCCTGTATATCATTCAAATCTCTGGTGCCATCAGTAGAAATAATATGTTCATGACATACCTGAGGCATGGTGGATGATGTGGACGCCGCATGAGCAGAGGGGAGAGTAGTAGACCTGCGAGTATAAACATAGGGTAAAAACGTGGATTCGATGGTAGGATGTGGAGTTGGTAGTGGAGGTGGTGGTGGAGGAGGTGAAGATCGAGGAGCATCACGAGGGGTATGAGATGGAGAAGATGGAGGTGGAGGAATCACAACATCCTCTCTAGAACCGGCATTAGACAACATGTCACCTGTAGGAGAAAAGTACATAATAGACTCAAAAAATGTAATAGCAGCGCTCACATAGTATTTTCTACCAACAGGATTAAAACATCTATACCCTTTTGCGTACGAGAATAACCAACAAAGGCACACTTGAAAGCTCTAGGTGAGAGCTTGTCACGGCCAGGAGTGAAGTTGTGAACAAAGGCCACCAATCCAAAGACTCTGGGAGTAAGAGAGAATAGTTCCTTCCCAGAAAACGCAATCAAGAAGGGAATCTTCTCTCCAAGAATAGTGAATGGCATTCGATTCACCAAGTAACATGTGGTGAGAACCGCATCCCCCCAGAAAGAATGAGGTGTACGACTGCGAATCAACAACGTCTGCGTGACGTCAAGAAGGTGATGATGTTTATGTTATGCCTATGGTTCAAAAAAACTAGCCTCGAGGCGGTCGAGCGTACACCTCGAGGCAAGGCGGTCCAATTTAGCCTCGAGGCGTGCGCCTCGGTCCAGCCCAGTGAGGTGTTCGCCTCAGGTGACCGAGGCGTAGCCTCTAGGCGGTTGAGGCGTTTTCTGAGGCGTTTTGGCTTTTTGAAGCATTTTTAATGATTTTAATGATTTTCTTGATAGTTTGAGAAGCTTATAAATGTCTCATTGTTTAGGATAATGATTATACAAGATAAATGACTAAATCTAATGTTTCTTTCGTGTCCATAACTTCATATTTACTATTAATTGTGTCCAACTATTTCGACAAACTCTTACTATTTCACTCTTAATACATGAATTCATAAATATCAAATCCAATAATACTCGTAAAATCAACAAGCATTGCAATATATCAAGCAAAACGAAATGGATAGGCAATTTCTCATACAGTCATATATTACATACTAGATACATAACATAAATTTCTTCGAATATATTTAATCGTACTTTTAATTAGAACAATATTTCAAAGATTTGCTTGAAATGGACAGGTTTCACAGTTTCTCATGCGGCTATATATTAAATGTTAGACACATAACACAAATTTCTTCAGCGTATATTTAATCATATTTTTAATTACAACATTTCAAAGATTTGCTCGAAATGGATATGATTCACGGTTTCTCGTGTGGCTATATATTATATGTTAGACATAACATAAATTTTGTCAACGTATATTTAATCGTCCTTTTAATTACAACAATATTTCTAAGATAAATATGTATTGTTTAATTATTTCATAATATTTATTGACAATGAATTCCTTTTTGATTGGATGAAAATGTGAAGAAAGGGATATGGTGTTGTTCTATCTTATATTTTGGGGTTCCAATCTCTATTATTTCATCATATATTACAGTCTTAAGTATTACATGTTGGGCAGAGAAGATGTAATTACATTGACATATATATAATTATAGTTTTATGCATATTTTTCTCTATAAATTGAGGCTTACACCTCGACAGCCTCGAGGCTATGCCTCGCCTCGATTCCAATGAAAACGCCCCGTTCCGCCTTTCGTTTTTTCAAACCTTGGTTCTGCCACACCATTTCGCTGTGATGTATAATTGCAGGAAGTCTGATGAACTATACCAAGAGACCTTAGGAATTCCGCTAAGTGTAATGTACAAAATTCCAAAGCATTATCAGTACGAATGAATTTGACATTAGCAGGGAACATATTATTAACTTCAATAAGAAAAGCCTTAATGATAGCACATGCTTCAGACTTATGTTTTAACAAGAATACTCAAGATAGTCTAGAATAGTCATCCACAGCAACCATATAAAAACAATGCCCCTGATGATCAAGAACACGAGTCGGACCCCAAATGTCGAAATGAAACAACTCAAAAGACCGACTACTATGACGACTCGGACGACTCGGAAACGAAGAGCTTTGGTGTTTCCCAAGTTGACATGCTTCACAGTCCAAAGTATTACGAGTAGATATCTGCGGTGGAACATGAATCATCTTCTAAAGAGGAAGGTGGCCAAAGAGAAGATGTCATATGAAAGGAGAAACAGGTCCGGAGGGAAAAGAAGCCACCCCAGCACATGATGGAATGTCAAGCTTATACAATCCTCTCTGCTCACGGCCATGACCAATCATCCTGCCAGTTAGTATGTCCAGAAACACGAGAGAAGAGGGATCAAAGATGGACGACAATGTAAATCTTTTGTAACTTGACTAATAGACAAAAGATTCATTTGAAAATCAGGAGCGTGTAAGACGTTCTCAAGACATATAGACGGAGATAAAGCAATCTCCCCCTGACCCACAATGGGTAGCCGAACTCCATTGGCTATGACCACGGACCGTCCATGAGGGATAGGCATGTAAGAGGTAAACTGTGTTCGATCTCCACACATATGATGAGACGCTCCAGAGTCCATAATCCAATCTGTCATATCGGAATTGCTGATGCTGGTAAGGACATAAGGAATACCTGATGAGCTGGACAATGCTTTGGCTGTGACCGCTGCATCTGATGGACCTGCAGTCGGAGTCGTAGGGGTGATCACCATCTCTCAAAGTCTGGAGACAAGATCATCGAAACGAACATTTGTAGTAGGTGCAGAAGAAGAGTCAGTCTGCTCAGCAACACGTGCAGACGCCGGATATCCATGTTTTTGAAAGCATGTCTCCTCCGAGTGACCAGGACGACGACAATAGGAACATGGGCCACGCTGACGTCCGCCACCTCGACCACGAGGTCCACGGCCACGAAACTGGGAAGAACTTCCACGGCCTCGAGAGGTTGTCATAGCCGAGGAAGTCGTCTGTGGCGTAGTGATAGGCGTGGTAGTAATCCTACTCAGTCGCTTGTAGACCTCTTCCATCGGTGGAATGGTCTCTCCAGTCAGAAGTTGAGTACGAGCAGCATCGTACTCTGAGTCAAGAGATGACAAGAAAACACCAGTCATGGTGGAATTCTGATACGCCTGCTGTTGTTCAGAGCTGGTAGTAATAGGCATGAAACTGTGGAGTCGTTCAAACATGCCTATCATATGAGAGAAATATGCGTAAAGAGGTCGATTGTTCTGCTTGGTCGAGAAAATGTCGAACTGCAGTTGAAGAATTTTGCTTTCATTGTTCGCCTATCCGTATGTGGCAGTTAGTATATCCCGCATAGCTTTTGCAGTTAGCTGATTGACAATATCATTAGCGAACCTCGCGGTAAGTGTCCCAGAGAGCCAAATACGAGCATAGGCATCATCTTGCTTCCATGATGCATTGGCCTCAGTCTTGTTCGCCGGCTCCGAGTCAGTTAGAATATGCTCCTTATTGTGGCAATGCATTAGGGAATGAAACTGCATGGACCATAACTCGAAGTTGGTCCCGTCCATCTTCACAATAGGTGAAGGGCCCTTGAAAGCACCGGAAGATGAGAACACATCACCCTTATTTTCTGCCATAGTACCAAAACGCCAAGACACGGAACAAGTGGGGAACAAATCAGGAATAGATTTGTCTACAGAGTCATAAAAAGGAATAGTTGTATGTGTAGGCTCATACAACCATCCCTAGATCTTCGGTCGAGGTCTAGAGCCGCACAACACGTTAGAAATCAAAATATTTCACAGATTCCAAACCAGGTCAGACCTCGTAGCAGCACGAAAAAGGCTTTCTCACAACCCCCAAAAGCGATAGCAGGAGCTGCTACGATGACACAGACGGCAGGTGGGGCCCCTACGACTTCAGAAATGGCACGGCCAGGCACACAGGAGGGCTACCGGCCTAGCAGGAAGGTGAGGCAGCCTCCTGCGGTGGAACTGGCGGCGGCGCAGGGCTCCGCTGGAGCTCATGGAGCGCCGGATGGGCTGCGGCAGCGGGAGGGCCATTGGATTCTGGAGTCGGCGGCGGCGCAGGGCCCCTGGCGCGTCGCTAGGCAGCGCTGGAGGGGCGCGGGAGGGCCGCTGGAGAACCCTGTAGTGCGTGGCGGCAGCGGGGGGGAGGGGGTGGCGGCTGGTTAGGGTTAGGGTTTTGGGTGTTGGAGAACCCCGGTCTAGGACCGTTGCTCTGATACCATGTTGGGATAAAAATGATTCATACATTAGAAAGATCCCAGGGCTCTCTTATGTAGGAGAAAAGCCATGGGTTAATTACATAAGTGATACTAAAAAAACATAAAATATAAAAGTGATACATTGAGATACAATTATCTCAATAAAAACCATCCAGACCAGGCGAACCATCCGCATTAAGGTTCTAGACCGCATTCTTCACCTCCTCTAGTGTAACCTTTTGGATAAGACTTGTGGCATGAGCCTCCAAGAGCCGAGAGGCACCTTCACCAGACCACCTCCAAGGCCTCACTGAAGTACACCTAGAGGTCATCAGAAAATGATCTACAATCGCACGCCCCATCTCTCTATCACCCTCCACTCTTATGTCAGATCGAATGAATGTTATTACGATGATGCCTCCCGCTGGCCAATCTGTGAAAGAACGTCGTATTAGCATCTCCCTCTTTGATCCAATTGTGTCTAGATCTCTGCTTCCATTCCATAACCCGTTTCATGCCTTCTACAACAATCTTGCTTTGCGCCTCCACCCTCAGATCCAGCTCTGCAGCCGAAAGAGTTCATCAAGTCTCGCAATCATTCTTTCAGCCCCGGCTCTTAGACACATCGAGACTCCTTTGTTTCGTTCTTGAATTGGCAGAGCCAAATATGAAGCGATTTCAGCTTTTGAACAAATCTTACCGCGGCAGAACCGGATACAGGCGTGGAAAACCAGTGAG
Organism: Ottelia alismoides; assembly: GCA_037367405.1. Taxonomy (NCBI): domain Eukaryota; kingdom Viridiplantae; phylum Streptophyta; class Magnoliopsida; order Alismatales; family Hydrocharitaceae; genus Ottelia; species Ottelia alismoides. The sequence continues at coordinate 292,278 of JAZKJV010001606.1, forward strand.
AAGAGACCAAGGCTCTAAAAGACTCCTCCAGAAGCCAGGCCTTCACCCAACATGGTATCATACGAGTTTAATGCAGTCTACGGGTAAGAAACATATTCTTACTAAAGAGGAGTCAACTGACAAGACTGAGGTGAATGCCTTTGGGAGGTTGATGATGCCTATGCATGGATATGGTTGTCTGGCGTACTGACAGTAGATATTGCTAATGATGTTCTGCACCAACCCACATCCAAGGTGATGTGGGACATACCTGCTGCTACGTATTCCCAGGTGAGAATAAGACAAAGATTCTGCAGTTACAACATTATATATTCATAGTCAAGTAGAATGGTTGCCTCTTACATTCCTTGTATATGTCTCTCCGTGCCATGTTTGAGAAGCTTCACAACTTCATGTCTATTGCAGCCACTCTTGAGCAGCAGAAGATGTACAAGAACGCTACTGTGGTTGGCGTATTTTTAGTAGCACTTGACTCAGTGTATGATACTGCTCGCTCACAGATACTTATGGATGTCACCTTTCCTCACATAGAGGATGCATATCGCATCCATCATCTGCCTCTACTCAGACCTCCTCTGCAATGGCCGCATCTCGTAGTAAGGGAGGCACTTAGCAATTTCATGGTTGTGGTCCTCATGGTAGGGGAGGTTGCATTCTCCATCTATGAACCTATTGCCATTGTCCGGGTCACTTGGAGGATACATGCTACCACAAGCATGGTTTTCTGGCTTCTGCTCATGCAGTGGAGCAGGCTGAGTCTCCTATAGCCTCCACGTCCAACCAGAGATTTGATGATTTTGTTGCTCGCCTGAGAGAGATTATGCCACCCGTTGGGTCTCATGCATCCTCGAGCTCAGGAAAGCCATTCGGATGTTGCAGCTTCTGCGTCTGCCAGTACCTCAGGTAGTACTTATGCTCTTACCAGTTGTAATAGGAGTAATATGTCCTAGTGGATTATGGACTCTAGTGTGTCTCATCATATACGTGGAGACATGAGTCAGTTTGTAGTATACAGACAATTACCCCTTGGTAGATCATTTATCATATTTGATGGATGCACTCGCCGGTTGCACGATAGGGGAGATCAGTCTGACACCATCTATGTGCTTTATGATCCTGATTTTATAATGGACTTATTGTCCATTAGTTAGATTACTAAGGATCTGCATTGCCGTGCTATTTTTGACCCATCTTCACTTGTGTTTCAAGACATATCATTTGTTGTTAGTCTGGTTAGTCAGTTCATGGAGTAACCTAGACATGTGCATATGGATGCAGTCCATATGATTTTGGATACTTGAAATCATCTCCAGGTGCAGGATTATTGTTCAGAAAAGGGACATCCCTTACTGTCGCAGCTTGTGCAGACGCAGACTAAGCAGGATGTCCTAAGGACATGAAATCTACTTCAGGCTTCGTTGTATTTGTTGGTGGCTCTCTAGTGTCCTGAAAGAGCAAGAAGAATGCGATTGTTACAAGAGTATGGCACAAGGGAGCACAGAGATGATGTGGGACAGGTCTGTTCTAATTGGCGTAGGCACTGATGTATCGTTTCCTATGCAATTACAGTGTGACAATCAGGCAGCTTTATTCATTGCTAATAATCATGCTTTTCACAAGAGAACAAAGCATATTGAGGTGGATTGTCACTATATACGTGATATGATCCAGAAAGGCTTCATTTCCACTTCCCATATCATCTTAGGGGAGCAGACTGCAGACATCCTCACCAAAGCATTAACCAGAGGATCATTTCAGAAGTGATCATCCAAGCTGAGCATGATCGACATCTATCCTCCATCTTGATGGGTAATGTAGGGATACTTTTATGTTACAGTACGGTTTATGTGTTTCTTATTTACTTCATAAGAGAGCCTTAGGATTCCCTTAAATAGATAGATTCATATTTTCTCCCAACAAAAGCAGACGGAAAGAAAAGAGAATACATAAAAGAAATGAAAGATAATAAATATCTCAACAGTCTGCATATCACTAATCCATGTAACTAGCCCCCTCTAATGTGAGAAAAGGCTTGATTTAGTATGTTCTGATGAAGGTTTTCTTGTAAAAACTTTTGGTTAGCTCAAGATATCAAGATGCGGAATGGTTTGTAAGATGACCTATCAGTCTACAAGATACAAATACCATCTACAGGGAGAGAAAGATCACACCTAAAAGAGCAAGAATCTGATTTTCGTACAAAGTTAAATTTAATGATTTCACTGCAGAACATTTCCCCTTTCTAGAAGCATAGACTTTATGCAAGTTCCTGATTTGCAAGCATCTGAAAATGATAAACAAAGGAGTCAAGGGACAGAAGCTTCTTCAAAGAAATTGTCAAGATGACAAAAAAATTCTTACCGGCCATCAGCTTCTTGCTGCTTCAAGTCAAAGCTTACCGTTTCAATAGCAGGTTTAAATCTACCCTTGTAAGAACTCTGCTTCTTAATTTTAGAAATTTTCTCCCCTGACTTGTGCTCTTGCCCTTCTGCATAGTGGTTCAACAAGTTTTTCCCTTGCCAAAATGATTTTGTAAAGAAAAAATTCCAAGTATAATTGGTTCCATTTACTCTAGGAAGAACCTGGTTGCAGAAAAGATCTGGTAAGCATTTTAGAACACAAAAAAAGTGTCCTGCAACAAATATCACTTCCACTAGAAGAATATGGGTGAAAAAAACAATCTCGTTACGAATTATCAAGCAAGAAATAAGTGATCTACAAAGGACGTGTCCTTCATGACCCATTAAATCACATGACTCATTAAATCATATGTTCTGGTTCCGGCAGAGCAATATCTGATATTATTTGCACAAAATTTTGAGATATTACTTATTTTTTATTTCTTTTATGTATTTTTTTTCTTTCTATCTACTCTATATAATTTGCCCAACAGGTTTCTCCTCTATGTAAAATAACCCTAGGGCCTCATAAATAAGCAACTCATTATTTTCTCTCCACATGATATCAAAACGATGGTCTTAGATCGGAGTTCTCGTATCATGTGCCCTAACCCACCTGCCGCCCCCTTCTCCTTCGCCCCACGTCATGCACCGCCGCCAAGGGCCTCTCCCACATTGCACCGCAGCCGCCGGTGGTCTCTCTTGGAGGGTTGCACCACAGCAGCCTCTCCCCTTGTCTTTGTGGCGCCTCCCAGTCCTCTAAAGGGCTTATGCGAGTTGCCCAAGCGGTCATCCAGGCTGCCAGTGGGCCCCCGCACCGCTTCCCAGGCCTCCAGTGGGCCCTCGTGCTGCCGCCCAGGCCACCCTTTGCCCCTCGAGCTGTCGCCCAAACTTCTGGGTATCGCCCGCACCATTGTGGTCATCGGACCACCTAGGAGGATCCCTATAGGACCCCTTTGGGCTCTCCTATTCCTCTCCGGTGTTCCAACATTCCTGAACGGTTTGATTTTGATCGAAAAAGATGATTTCGGGCCAATAAACAGCCTTTTCCTGCCCTAGCGCAGGTCGAAGATTGACGAGGATGGTTGTATGTAAGGCTTTAAAAAATGGGAGGCGGGTCGAGGTGGCTTTCCATTATTAAGGCGAGGCATAAGCCTCAAGTTATGGAGAAAATTTTATATAAACTATCATAAAACATAATTATTGTTGAAGGAAAAATAATCAATCACTTATTCATGAGGTCCTAGGGTTCTCTTATGTATAGGAGAGACCCATTGGGCAAATTACATAAAGAAAATGGAAAGATAGAAAATACATAAAAAGAAACAAAAGATAAATAGTATCTCAACATTCCCCCTCAAGCTGGAGCATAGAGATCAATCATTCTCAGCTTGGAACATCTTTGGTAAATCCTTCAGAATAGGGCCTTGGTAAGTACATCTGTTGTCTAATCTCCTGAGCGAACATGTGTAGTGGAGATGAAACCCTTATAATCATGTCTCGAGTGTAGTAACAGTCCACCTCAATACGCTTGGTCCTCTTATGGAAGGTTGGGTTGTTGACGATGAAAAGAACAACATGGTTGTCGCATTAGAGGTGCATGGGAAAAGGCACCTCAACTGTGAGGTCAGTAAAAACATATCTGACCCACGTCATCTTTGTACTAGCCTACGTCATGGCCCTGTATTCTGATTCTGCACTTGATCTGACAACCATAGTCTGCTTCTTCCTCTTTCATGATACCAAGGAACTCCCTATGAACACTACAAAGTCAAAAGTAGACTTCCTATCCTTTGAACACCCTGCATAATATGCATCTGCACAAGCTATAATGGCAAGGGATGTACTTTTGTTGAATAGAAAGACCAATGCCAGGTGAGGCTATCAGATACCTTAGTCCATATGTGTCTATATAGGCTGCTATATAAACTAACTCATTGCGCTTACTGCAAAGGATATTTCTAGCCTGGTGATAGTCACATAAAAGAGCTTCCCAACGAGCTCTGTGTATCTCTCATATCTACCTCCTTAGTGTCATCATCAAACAGCTTCATATTCGGGTCCATGGGAGTAGTGACATGCCTACAATCTGGCATGACTGTCTCAAAGACAAGATCTATAACGTACTTCCTTTGGGTCATCACAAGACCACATTAGTTCCTGGAAAACTCCAGTCCAAGGAAGTAGCGTAAACTATCAAGGTCCTTGACCATAAACTGCTGACCTAGGAAATCCTCACTGGTTCCACGCTATGACGAGTGGCAAACGACGTAGAAATCACATACAATCCATTGTGGTTGGGGATCGGTGGTTCAGGAAGACCGGCCAATGGGTGCTTCGCTCAGATCTCATTTCCAGGCCTTTAGCGGGAGGGGATCACATACGGCATGGGGTTGGAAGGGAAAGGGGGTCTCAAGTTTGTCAAAAAATCATGCGAGTTCTCTGGTTCAGGAGTAAACGGAGGCGGTACCTAAGAGCGCCTTGTTCTAATTCAACACTGATGGTGCACCTGGACCGGATGGCTTCTCTATCTACTTCTATAGGGAGATTTGGGAGGTAATCAAGGGCGATGTGATGGATGCGCTACAGAAGTTTCGTGATGGAAACCAAGGGTTCAAAAAATTGAACAAGGCTCATCTTTTTCTATTGCCAAAGAGGGAGAATCCGATCAGGGTACAGGACTACAGGCCCATATCCCTGTCCAATGTTATTTATCTAATCATTGCAAAGATCCCGGATAACCACCTCAGGAGTGTGCTTCCCTCTATCATTGCTCCGGAGCATACGGCTTTTGTACCGGGGAGAGTCATGCCCGATGGGTTGGTGATGGCTTCATAGATCGTTGCGGATTGGAGGAGGAATAAGACTCGTGGCCTTCTTTGGAAGGTCGATTTTGTGAAGGCTTGTAATTGTGTTAATTGGCGTTTCCTCTAACCTTGTTGGAAAAGAGGGGTTTCTAAAGCTATGGATTGTGTGGATCAAGAGATGTGTCACGGCGGTGTCTATGTGGTGCTCACCAATGGCAAGCTGGAGGGAGGTTTCTTTCAGCCCCAGAGGGGATCAGACAGGGTTTCGCTCCTTTCGTTTTCGTCATTGTTGCTGATGCATTATCGATGTTGATGCGGCTGGCGGATGATGTTGATGGGTGTGATGGGTATGCTAATGGGGAATGTCTCGATTCCTCTACTCCAGTATGCTGATGATACTATGATACTCATGGGATAAGATTTGGCTAAGATTCAGTGAGTTGTGCATATTGTTAGCATCTTCAGGGATATCTCCGGCTTGCAAATTGTTGGATATATGTGTTATGCGTCACTTATGGTATAGATGGGTACATGAATCACTCCAGGATCCATTTACCACATCCAGTTGTTTAGTCACACATCGAACATCTGTGGGATGTGGAGACTCGGTGAGGCTATATAAGAAGCCCCACGCCCTTTGTATCCAGTGAGAAAGTGCAATGCCATGAAGCCCTCGGATCCGGGTACTTGTTTACACGGTATTTCGTAGTATTGTATTCATTAAAGATCACATTATGTTACCGAAATGGAAGAAAAAATTTCGCTTTTGGTAATGACATTCACAATTAATATAACAACCACAGAGCCAACAAGAAGTGTCACCAACTTTCCATTTCATTAATTTCAATATATATATATATATATATTACATGTACATATAATATGTCACACATGCAAGGGACAAAAGAATGTCAACAATTGTTGCATACAATCCACCATATTAAAATTAACGGGAAATTTATTGGTTTCAAAAGAAAATAATGAGATAGCCATTGATATTAAAAATTAACAATCTAATTGCATGGTGAATGGTTTTCAAGCTGCTCTGTATGTAAAACCCATGTTCACCCACACCCCACAATTTTTCGTATATATACTTCATATATTAATTAGTGACTTGTGTGTATGTTATTATCTTTTGTCATTTAGAGATCATGTTCATGGATCTCGATAGTAAAAATGATGAGTTTTTGATCTGATTCTTGATTCTATCTAATTTCTCAATTCTAGTGGATAGTATGTGGTCTTGGTCTGAGGGTGACCTCACACTATGACTCTAAGGTGTGAAGATTTCCTTAAGGTTGGGGTGCCTCCATAGGTATACGGTGGAGTGTAATGCATCCTAATTAAGTTCCCAACACGTCCACTAACTTATCTTATCCCTCATAGTAGTAGTTCCAAGATCTGATTAATTGTCGATGCTTGATGATTAATTATTATGTACCGAGCTCACTTTAGCCAACTCAACTATAACCAATATGAACTCTAGTCAAACTCAACTGTAAGCAACTCAACAGTAACGCATCGCCAAGCCTATTGGTAGAATGGTAAGCAAAACTCAAGCGGTGAAAAAGTCTCATAAGAGACTCTTCCGTCTCGCCCCCTAAGTGGAAGTACGTCCGAGTAGGGGGATAGGTTACTCCAAAACTACGCCACTGAGACGAGTTGCCGGAAGAGTCACTTCAAAAACCGGCTCGAGCGGTACGGGAAAATGAGCTCGTGAGAAAAACTAAAATAGAGGGCCTCCAGCCTAGGTACTTAAAAACAGAGGGTCAGCGGAACTGGTCAAAAGTCGGGATCCCCACGAGGCGTAGAAACATTGCGAGCTCGAGTAAAACCGTAAAAATGATTGGGATCCTAGACCTATGCTCAAGGCGGTCGCTGCCCTAACCGGGCTTCCTATCTCCCGCTCAGTTGGGGGTCATCGAGCCCTCGTACGGTCAGGTATAAGGGTCACCATAATCGGCCATATTTATTTATCACTAATTCTCATTAATCAACTAGGTTCATTGATTATATATTCATACCTTCATATCTTATATGATTGGCCTTACAGGTCTAATTGAACGGTCCACTCCATCAATTGTGAAGTCATATTCATATAGTTTATACCTTCATATCTTACATGAATATTATTACTGTTGAGATTATCGTACATCTTTGGTGTTATTTTCTATTTCATTTTCTTTATGTACCTCTCATGCAATTTACCCAAGGGCTTTTCTGCTATATAAGAGAGCCATGGAGTCTCAAGAATATAAAACAATTCATTTTTCTCTAACATGATATCGGAGCAACGGTCCTAAACCGGGGTTCTCATATCCCACCCCTAACCCTAACCCTACATGCCGACCCCACCCCTCAGCGTAAGCCACCGCCAGCCCCTGCCCCACGTGCCCCTCCCCTCTCATGCGCGCTCCTCTCCTCTCGCATGCTTCCCTCCCCTCTGCCCTGCCGCCCCGTGCGCCCCTCCTCCCTCGTACACGCCGCCGATAAAGCGCAGCACCCCACGCTGGGCCTTCCATTGTTGCACACCGGCCGGTGTACTGCAAGCAGCCACCCAGCGGTCTCTTCGCCCAGCGGTTGATGTCCAGCGTTCGCAGAGCCGACATCTTCCAATGTATAAAAGATGGTTCTGCGACAGTTCGTCCATTTTAGAGGGCTGATACGGTGTGATTTGGTTCGGGTTTCATGATTTTCAATATATAAATCACGTCTCCCGACCCTAGACCACACCAACAATAGATAAGGATACCTCTAATGGAGGAGGTATACAAGAGGTTAAGCAGGATCACTACTTCATCTACTATTGCGGCTCAGACTCCCTCTGCTATGGCAGCTTCTCGTAACAGAAGGGGTACTTCACAGTTTCGCAGGCGCGGACCACATCGACCATCTGTGGGATGTGGAGACCCAGTGAGGGCTATATAAGAAGCCCCACACCCTTTGTATTCAGTGAGAAAGTGCAATACATACATCAGCCCTTTGAGGCGTTCTCACGGGATTTCATCTCTCCTTAGGGAGTAGGGTTCCATGTTAAATCTCGCGTTCTTAATATTTTTATCTTTATTTCTCTGATACACTTCCGCATTATATTTTCTAACACAAATCAATAGAGAAAGTCTGCAGTAGTGCCTTTTGGGATGTATGAGCAGAAGGCATAGATGGTGGCGGCTACCTTGAGATTCCCGGTGGGCAAACTACCTATCATGTATTTGGGCCTCCCACTGGTGGTAGGGCAGCTGCGAGTTTGTGACTGGAGATCGGTGATGGCTAGGTTAGAAGGAAGGTTGGTGGGGTGGAATACAACTACGTTATTTGAAGGATGGAAGTTGGTCCA